>JARHVA010001548.1:0-207500 GCA_037957365.1 Torreya grandis
AAACCTCTAATATGCTTATTCTTTATTAGGATCTCACACATAGACCACTTTAGTATACATAATTGTGCTCATTTCAACAACATCCATTCTTACACAAAATAATTTAACCATGTTTTATCTAAACTCATTGGGTCTATGCATGTTATCCAAGTATTTACAAAATATTCATGTTTTGCATATATCTCCTTTGTGGAATAAAATACATTGACCTCCACTCATAACTCATTCAATAAGAGAATACCTTCTACTCAGAGCATTTTCTACCTTGTTTGATTTTCCATTTTTATTTTTCAAAACAAATGAGTAACTTTGTATAAACTTGAATTAATTCATGTGTTGATGATTTAAATTCCATTTATTATTAATAAATAGTAACACTTGATGGCTTGTGTATAACACAAAATCCTTTAGAAATAAGTAATGTCTCCTCTTATTGAGTGTTTACACAATGACATAAAACATGTGGCCATAAATGGGATATTTATTATTTGTGTTATTATACTTAATTATAAATAAAGCTAAAGCATTACCTATTGTCACTTGGATTTTCACCATTTGAGGAGATGTAAATCTCTCCTCATCCAAGTGGCACAATGGAATCACCTTTAGGCTTGTGGGAAGCCTAAAAAATGATGTGAATCTCTAGACAAGGCTAGCTCCCTTGATGTACCACTTTGGATTGAAACTACTACTAAAACTTAGGATGAAAAGGGAGAAGGATAACTAAAAACAAACTAACCTAAGGGAGGTGATAACCCAAATTTACTAATAACATCCAACCATATGCATATTACACTTGAAATCAAATGACAAACTAAACATACACTTCTCCAATCTTCATCTTCTCACATCAATGTTACATTGTGAGGTTATGGATGAATGTGAAAAGCTAGGAGGACTAGACAAGAGGCCTATGATGGAACTAATGAAAATAATAACTCACACAATCCTTGAAATATCTTAAAACACTTCACATGCCCTATAAGAAAAAGTTTTCCAGCTATAAATAGGATGAAAGAATGACAAAACATGCTAAGGAATCCATAGTCTTCACTTATGCAAAACCAAAAATTCCAAATGAAAACACTAATAAGTCATGGAAGAGGTAAAAATAAATTTTATTATTGATAAAAAGGTATACATTTGAGTATGGATTCACCATACTCAGGTGGAGCATGCCCTACAATAGCCAAAATGGCTAGTTCTTATAGAACTTAAGAGAGAGAAGAAGAGAGAAGTCTAAGGGTCACAAGGACACTTGTCAAGTTGAGAGAAGTAGTTAATTGTGTAGGTGACAAGGATATGGGATTAACCATTCAATTTATAGAAATAAAAGTGTCAATTCAAGGCATAAAATTCATGAAAAGTGGCATAAAACTCCTCATTTTGTATAAAAAACTTGCCTTCATGATTGCCTCTATTTGAACATCCCATAACTAATTAGGACTAGGTATGATGATTTAAATGTAGGTTAGGGGAATCATACATGCTTCTCCATGCATTTTTTGTAAGCCTAGTCTTTTGGAATCAATTAGAAATTAACCATCATCATTTATAGTTCATAAACACTCCTTTCATGCACCTCGCACAATTGACTCCCAAAATGAGATCATTTTATCATGAAAATATATAAAAGGTAGTTAATTAAATGTTTTAAGGCACTCCATTTCATTATAATCATAATTGACACCTTAAAATCACCCCACTTGAAGATCTTCAACCTTCTCACCAACTTATCCAATACACTAGTTTTGACTAGCTAAAATGAAGTAGATGGTTTACACATTTAGAAAAAATTTAAAATAATTATATATACATATGAAGTTATTAAAAGTCCTAATATTTTCCCCAAAATTTATTTCATCTCTTGAATCCTTATATAACCTACAAAACACATAAAATAGTGAGAAAAACCTTTTTTTGCACCATATCCATATATTTCCATACAACTAGTTGGCATTTGAAGTGTCTTTAAGGAGTTATCTACAACTTAAAATATTTTTAATTGTCAAAAAATGCTATTATATTTGCAGTGCCAACTCCATTTCTCAAAACTAGTCCTGGTTGAGGGTTTACAAGGGTTTTAGGCTTGCTTGACCTCTTAAGGATTGTTCATAAAAAACATACATCAAAAATGCAAAAAAAAAAAACATAAATATGGCCTTAAATACCACTAATAACCTCCCTTTAATTCTTTTTTTCCCATGCAAAACTTCATGAAATATGTGAGCATTTAAAGTTCTCATATCAAGCTTGATTCTCCACTTTGCATAGGTTTAGAGTATCTCTGAGCCAAAATGGATTTCCTTGTGGTTTCCCATGCACTAAAAAAACCTTAAATTTTTTCTATCCATCCCATAAACATTAAAAAATTCATTTTAATTACTTTTCAAGCTTGAAAATGAAGTTAGTACCTTGTTTGGATTTAGACCTAGTCACGTTTGGTAGGTCTATCCCCATGAAGTCCAAAAATGACTTCCTAAAACTTCCCATGAATTAAAATATTTTTAAAATATATAATACCATCCCATAGAAATAATTCAATAGGTTATAAGGCATATCTCATGCTAAAATGGAAATTGACTTTGCATTTAGAATCTATGTTTCACCATGCCTAACAGGTTTGAATGCAATTCCAAAGGTTTAGACTACTCTTGTTCATATTATCTATTTTGTGACATATTTGTCATTTTTTATTAGGTTTATTTCAACCTAAAACACCTTATTTAATATTCATTTAGTTCCTTGAATCACCATTTCACCTTTTTGTTTAAAACTGTAGGTTTATGCTTAAAAAGGAGTGCCCTCTATTTGAAAAAAATAGAGAGCACTCCCCTATTTTCATAGACAAATTTGAATGTTTTATGAGATTATACAAGTCATAATGGTGATATTTAAAAAATATTATTTCCCAATGACACCATTTTCCCCTTCAATTCATCAAATAGCTAAGACAGACTTCTATTATAGTAGACTGTATGTAGGGTTTTAAAGTACTGGTTGTATGTTACTTGCTTGGGATTGATATTTTGCTTGTTTCCCATGAAAAGGATTTATGGAGACCATAAAGGTCATGAATAATGTGTCACAGGTCCCTCTAACACTTTAATTCCTTACTTTTTTCTTCCAATACCGTGACCAGACTGTGTAAGAATCTTGTGTGCAGGGTTTCCTTGGTGTAGACTGTATGTTGCAATATTGGAATTATTTATTTGCCTATTTCCTATATGATATATCAATTGTAGATGCTTACTTGGATTGGGATAATTACACAAACCCTCAAATATTTTCCTAGTGTTACATCATACTTGTTTGAATCCTCCATTTGAACCTTTTCTCTCTAGCCCATTGTTAACACATTCAACATCTGGTTGTAGGTGTTCATGAATATAACTAGGCCTTGAAATTATGTTAGGACTTTTTTGAAACACATTTTACTCAAAGACTAAATTATTAATCCTGAACTTACCTTTTTATGACCTCAAAAAATCAAAAAGGCATTAAGGTTGGGGTCACTGTCTCATACCCTATTGGACTGAGACACCCCTACCTGTAGGCTTAATTGTAGGCACTTATTGGGTTTGAATGAGATGTTTATGATGTAAATACTTAATTTAAATTAAATTTATGTAAAAAAACATTTGAACACACCTTGGGATAATTTGTATACTCCTAAGAAACACAAACTATGCTTTCTTGCTTAGACTAAGAAAAATCTTGCTATGGGTGTTAATTTGCCTTTGTGTTGTTCCACATCAACTAAAATTTGATCATATTAGGTTTCCTAAGGTTTAAAAAAATGTTAGGTTGTGGAGCCAAAAGCTTCACTATTATGCAAATGGTGGAGGTTGCTGAGTGTCAGAGTAACTGACATCGGTCAGGCCAACCGACATTGGTCATATTCAGCATACACAGTAACCGACATCGGTTAGGGGTCGGCCGGCATCGGTCAGACAGGAACCAACATCAGCAACCTGTGTGTGTGTGCATTTGCATGTGTTTCCAAAATTGGTCTAATTTTAGATGAACAGTTAGTTTGTATGTAAAGAATAATTTTAGTCTTGAGTCTGCGTTTCTAATTATTGTTTGTTTTGAGATCTATTTAATAGACCCATGGGGCTGTATTATAATTAAGGACTAAGGATTAGATCCTTCACTTGAAGGCAAGAAAAACAATTGGGTTGGTTGTCTCAAGGTGTGTAAGATCATTTGATCCACAGGTAGCAAGATTAGGGAGATCTACATGGTAAGTAAGGTCAGTTGATCTACAGGGTGTGCAAGATCAAGGAGATCTACGAGTGTGTGTGTGTGTAAGGTTAGTTAGATCTATGGGGTATCAAGATCAAAGAGATCTACAGCACAACAAGGAGCAAGATCAAGGAGATCTGCTTGTGTATGTAAGGTAGACAAAACAACCATTGAGTTGATTGTCACCAGGTACTGGTATTGTAGGCAAAAACAACCGATTGAGTTGGTTGTCACAAGGACTAGAGAGAACAACTCTATGTTTGAGTTGGTTTGTAATTGATTGAGAGAAAGAAATCTTGAGGGAGAATTACTATACACCCAAGAGGTGTGGGAAGAGTGAGATTTCTTCATTGTATTTCCTTCTGGAAGAGTGTTAATACAAGATTGTATTATCTCTCATATTTTGTGTTGTTTCTGAATTCTAGTTACTTATTACTTCTAATTTAATTCTGTGTTTAGTTGCTTATAAAAAGGTAATCAATTGTGATCTTAAGGAGTAGGATCCTAACAAGTGGTATCAGAGCTTTGTGTTCTAGATCCTGACAAGTGGTATCAGAGCCAGGGTGAAGGTTCATCAGAGCCTGGTTCAGAGCGTGTTAGTGTTTGTTGATTACAGATCACTCTCAAGGGTTTTTGATTGAGTGGGAGTAAAGCAATGGCAGAAGAAAGTAAGCTAAGAATAGATAAATTCAATGGCAAGAATTATCAATTATGGAATTGAGAAAAGAAAGGGAATGTAAAGAAATATTGTTGATGGGTTGAAGATCAGCATGAAGGAAATAAAGAAGCAAATGATGTAGGTATTGTTGCATGGGATGCTCTTATATTTTCCTTGGATAATGTAGAATCTTGGGTTTTAGATTCTGGTGCCTCTTTCCATGCAACCCCAAATAGAGAATTTTTCCATGATTATGTCCATGGAGACTTTGGAAAGATTTATTTAGGGGTTGGTGAGCCTTGTCAAATTGTTGGCAAAGGGGAAGTGCAGCTGAAATTGTAGACTGGTAACACATGGGTGTTGAAGGATGTCATGTATGTTCCCATCCTGAAGAGGAGTCTAATTTATACAGGAAAGTTGGGTGATGAGGGTTGCACATTAACTCTCATAGTGGAATCTTGTAAAGTTTCCAAGGGTGCACTTGTATTAGCATGTGGTAAGAAAGTAGGTACTCTTTATCTATTTACTTGTATTACTGATTCTCCTTCTGTTTTATCTACTTCAAATGTAGATGCAAAGATGTGGCTTTGTAGGCTTGGTCACATGAGTGAGAATGGAATGGATGTTCTTAAGTCAAATGGTAAGCTTTCAGATTTGAAAAGCATAGATTGAGATTTCTGTAAGCAATAGAAGAAAGTGAGGTTTCTTGAAACTGGGTTAATAAAGAAGGGAGCTTCTATTGAAGGATCATAGTATTGCATAAAGAGGAAATATGATGTTTTTGACAAAGTTAAGAACTGGAAATCCTTGGTTTTCAAGGAGAAGATGATGGACAGAGATTAGCTCAAGAGGCTAAATAATTTTGAGTAGGGCAGTGTTGATTTGGACAAGGTTATGATCCAAAATGAGCTCGCGGGTAAAAATCATCACTCACAGGAAAACACAGATACCGATGTCGATCAGGTGGAAACTAACGTTGAACATGTAGGTACCGATGTCGGTCATGTGCAGACCAAAGTTGGTGATGTCAGGTAGGTGGACACCGAAATTGGTCAAGGAATTGATGTCGATGATTAGAAGGAATCGACATCAATTGGGTGCAGATTAAGGTTAGCCAGAGGTGACCGAGACCAGTCACTGTTAAAATAGATTTTGGGTAGACAGCAAGTTGTCAAGGAGTCTCATACACCCATGAGAAGGATTGAAAGGGTAAGTAAGCCTCAAATTTGTTATTCCCCTTCTTTATACTACTTGTTGCTCACTGATGGTCAAGAACCAGGAAGTTTTGAAGAGGCAATGCAGGTAGAGTCCAGGAAATAGTGGGAGCATGGCATGAATGAGGAAATTGATTCTTTGGAAGAGAACCAAACATGGGATTTGGTAGAGTTTCCAGCTAGAATGAAAGCACTAAAAGACGAATGGATTCACAGGTTAAAGAAAGGAGAGAATGGACAGGTGAGATAGAAGGCCAGGTTATATGGTCTTGAGCAAGCTGCAGGAAAATGGTGTTTAAGGTTTGACAGGTGTATGACAAAGCATGGCTTTAGTTAATGTCAATGTGACCATTGTGTTTATTTTACTAGGTTGGATAATATTAGCTACATTATCCTATTATTATATGTAGTGTATATGCTTGTTGCAGGGTCACACATGTAGGAAATTGCTAAGCTAAAGGTAAAATTAGTTCAGAGGTTTGCCATGAAGGATTTGGAAGCAGTAAATAAAATCCTTAGCATGAGTATTTCTAGAGACAAGGAAAGTTACAGGTTGATTTTGTCTCCAGAGGATTATGTGAATAAGGTAGTGGAGAGGTTCAATTTATAAGATGTAAAATTGGTAAGCACACCTATGGTTGGACAGTTCAAGCTGAGCTTAGAACAGTGTCCTAAATCACATGATGAGGTTGAGTACATGAGTACTAGACCTGATATTTCCCAAGCAGTGGGAGTTGTCAGCAAGTTTATGGCCTATTCAAGAAAGAAACACTGGAAAGTAGTTTAGTGGATTCTCAAGTATCTGAGAGGGACCAACAACAGGTATTTATGCTATGCAGGGTCAAGCACTTCTCTACATGGGTATGTATATTTAGATATGGTAGGTGACTTGGATGACAAGAGAAGCACCACAAGATATGTGTTCACTATTGGTGGAACGGCGGTTAGCTGGATTTTAGAGATGCAGAAGGTTGTTACAGTCATGGTGGCTAGCAAGGATAAGAACCCTGCAGATATGTTAACAAAGCCAGGAACAAAGGAGAAGTTGAATCTTCATTCAACTTCTGTTGGTCTTCAAGATTAAACTTAAAGAGGGATACAAGCCAAGAAACAAAATTAGATGATGTACAGGTATAGGTACAGGTGTAGCTATTTATCTCCAAGTGGGAGATTGTTAGGTTGTGGAGCTAAAAGCTTCACTTTTATGCAAATGGTGGAGGTTACTGAGTGTTAGAGTAATCGATGTTGGTCAGACCAATTGACATCAAACATATTCAACATACACAGTAACTGACATTGGTTAGGGTTTGATCGACATCGATCAGACAGGAACAGACGTCAGTAACCTGTGTGTGTGTGTGCATTTGCATGCATTTCTAAAACTGGTCTAATTTTAGACAAACAATTAGTTTGCATGTAAAGACTAATTTTAGTCTTGAGTCTGCATTTCTAATTATTGTTTATTTTGGGATCTATTTAATAGACCCATGGGGCTGTATTATAATTAAGGACTAAGGATTAGATCCTTCACTTGAAGGAAAGAACAACAATTGGGTCGGTTATCTCAAGGTGTGTAAGATCAGTTGATTTACAAGTAGCAAGATCAGGGAGATCTACATGGTAAGCAAGGTCTATTGATCTACAGGGTGTGCAAGATCAAGGAGATCTGTGGGTGTGTGTGTGTAAGGTCAGTTAGATCTGTGGGGTAGCAAGATCAAAGAGATCCACAACACAACAAGGAGAAAGATCAAGGAGGTCTGCTTGTGTATGTAAGGTAGAAAAAAAACCATTGAATTGATTGTCACCAGGTACTAGTATTGTAGGCAAAAACAACTGGTTGAGTTGGTTGTCACAAGGACTGGAGAGAACAACTATGTGTTTGAGTTGGTTTGAAATTGATTGAGAGAAAGAACTCTTGAGGGAGAATTACTGTACGCCTAAGAGGTGTGGGAAGAGTGAGATTTCTTCATTGTATTTCCTTCTAGAAGAGTGTTAATACAAGATTGTATTGTCTCTCATATTCTGTGTTGTTTTTAAATTCTAGTTACTTATTACTTCTAGTTTAATTCCGTGTTTAGTTGCTTATACAAAGGTAATCAATTGTGCTCTTAAGGAGTAGGATCCTAACAAGTGGTATCAGAGCTTTGTATTCTAGATCTTGACAAAAAAAATTAATAATAATTACCTCTTTATTAAACCTATTTTTCATGAATTATACCTTATACTTTTTAATGTAAACATCCTCTAAATTTTGAGCCTTAGGTTAGTTGTAGATGCTCACGGGCCTGTGTATAGACTATTTCCACCTTGGATGTAAACTATATTCCATACCTGACTTGATGCTTGAATTTAAAAAAATTGTATGTCTTAGTGGAATAAATAATTATAACCTATTTCTAAGCTTCAAATTATTCATTAGGCCTAAGATGATATTTGATCCTCCTGTTGTAGGCAACACTGTAGGATTTCAGTGTTTCAAAGGCAACTTTCGGAGCTCTTGAAACATAATCTCCACTTGTCATCTACACCTCAAACCTTGAATATCCTTTTTCCCATATAGATATTACAAGATAAGGTCATTATATACATAAAAAAACTTTGTGACATCATTATATGGATTTCACCAAGAGGCCTTAGACCTTTGTTTTCTTGTTTTAGCTAAAAAGGGCCTAAATTCTATAGCCATCATCCTTGGGAGATTTTTTCACCTAGTCTAGCATTCTATCATTCCAAACATGAATTTTAGGATAATTTTAATGTGTTATATATTAAATAAGTATTCATTATTTATTTTTATACCTCTGTACATGTAACTCTACTCTTTGTTAGGATGCTTGCCTATGAATATTATGTGTATACAGGCAAAAAAGGGAAAATGAACAATTGTGCTTGTTTAGCCTTCATGAAGACTTGAAATATTTCTATAGTTTTTAAAATGAGTTAAAATTTATTTTATTTTCTTATAACGCACCACAAAACATAAATTTCAGTGTGATTTCCTTCCTCCAAAGCAACTGTATATGTTCATCAATGGTTGTCTGCCTGTGAATGGTTCACATGACTACCAACTCATGAAAAATGATTTGAAGAATAAAGTTAAAATATTATGCGAATAAACATACCTTTAAATCATGGTAAATACACTATCACAACCCTTTGGATTCATTTTCAAAGCATGAAGATTTTGTAAAAGATGAAAACCTACCAATTGTCTTCAAATTAGACTAGTTTGCAAATTTGGGATAATTTGCTCATCAAAACACCTTAGAACATGAAAAAAAGAATGGAAACCATATAAGGAGGTAAAAAACATCTGACATAAAAATTATCAATGGGTTTTTATGTAATTTCTCAAACCAAGGAGAAACCCATGGGGTGCATAGATTAACATGCAGATTTAAACAGTCAACTTCAAATAGATGATTCATAAAGCACAATTGATCATTTTTCAAGATATTTATATGTAAATTAATGTATCTAAGTTAAATTTAACTTATCCAAAGAATTTTTCTTGAAACGTCTTTAGTTTTCTGTACCAATCAAAAACCTGAAGGTCACTTCTAAGTGTTTAGAAAGCCAAAAAAGAAGTATAACAATTTTGAGCAAGAAATGACACATCCAAAGAAATTCAAGCATGGATATGAGTGTGGGGAATATTAATATGCCTCCCAAGATATTTTTCCATGTGTAACACTTCCCAATAAGTCTATACAAGTGCCATTGGCTTTCTTCTTCAGTTGTTTTTATAATTTTAGTTAGGGAACCTGCCATATTTTGATGTTACTGACATAACTAACATGGAATCTGACCTATTTGATGTTTTTAAGGGAAAAATGACATTTAGACACATTGGGAAATGTGCCATTTTCATTTATGACCTTTAAAATCCCACTAAATGACCTAATTTGATAAATAGATTAATATGACTAAGATTAAAGATAGTATAATATTAAATAACATCAATTGAACTATAATACACCCCATGACACTCATATTACACCCCCTACAGACATATAAAATCAAATTTTTACATATAGGTTTCCCAATTTGATTAAAAAATCAAATTTGGTCAACATTACCTTCTTGGCCCAAAATTTCTCTAAAAAACTATGCCACTTACATCACAATCCACTTGAAATACATTATCAAAATATGGAAGTGCCAACATTAGTTGCTCAATCACTTTCTTCTTCAACTCTTGAAAATTGTGCTCAACTTATACTATCCATAAAAAATACTTACAATCTCCTCCCATCACCTCCATGATCACTAGGCACATCTCATTATTTTTTTGATGAACTTCCTATAAAAATATCCAAGCCATGAAAGCCCCATGCTTCAAATTTTCACCTTAATGATGACCACTAAATACTAGCACACACTTTATCTAGATCCATTTTCAACCCTTATTTGGATTTTTAAAAACCCAAAAACAAAATCTCCTTTTTTGTGAAGTTGCACTTTTTTTAAATTTATTAACAAATTATCTTCTCAAAATTGACTCAACACCTTCCTCAATTTCACTAAATTTTCTTCTTCCATCTTTCCGAATGCCATTATGTCATCTAAGTAATTAATGATAAATTTTCCTACAAATGGCTTTGATTTTTTTCATGAGTCTCATGAATGTACTTAAAACATTTTTCATCCCAAATGGCATTGTGATCCATTCATACAACCTTTCATTTATATTAAATGCAATTTTCCATTCATCACTTTCCTTGATTTTGATCTAGTGATATCCACCATTAAGGTATATGTTTTTTAAGTACTTCACCCACTTAATAAATTCATAAAGTCATCCATGCACATAAATGGAGACCTATACGTGATTTATATCTTGTTAATGTATATTGATTTCATGCACATGTACCACTCTCCTCCTTTTTTTGGTGTCAATATTGTAGGTATTTTGCACAAGCTTAAGATTTATTTGATTATTATTCTATCCAATAACTTTCCTTTGCACATATTTATTATCATTAGGAATTAATTTGTATGTATCTTTGTTTGGAAAACTTTCTGCAAGGATTAGATCCAAATGATGATTAATAATTCACATTGGTGACAAACCATCTGATAGTTCACTTGAAACAATCTCTACAAACTCATCCAATATCTCCTTAACTTTGTTTGTAAGTGTTTATTTTCACTTATTTTGTGTTTTAATGTTTTTATTATGTCAACATGTGCATGAGTACTAATACACCTTATCCTTTTATAACTCCATGAATTCCTTTGTTGATAACACCAATACACAAGCATAACAGTTATTATGCACATTATCTTCTTTGTCTTTGAATAGACTCAATGTGAACTTCTACACATCCTTCTCTAGGTGTTACATATTTTCTCTTCTATCACTTACAACAGTCATGTCAAATTTCTAAGGTCTCCCCACAAGTACATGATACACATTCATTAGCATTAAGTTTCACCAAACTTCACCCTTGTATGTGCCTATTTGAAACTTCCCAATGTGTTTCTAATTCACTAAAATTTGATGGCCCTTTTCAAGCCATGATACTTTGTAAAGATTTTGGCAAACTACCTTCTAAAAACATAAATTTTATACCATATTTCATAAGACTAAATTATTTGTGTTTCCAATATCCATAATTAATTTATAACACTTGTCTCCTCTACATCGGTTCATTATCCTCCTTGGCTAGATTCAAAAACACCCTCTTAATTATAATATTTTTATCAAAAATATAGTTATTCATAATCATTTTTTAGTCCAAAATACTCTTCATTTCCATGTGTAACATCTGACTTTTTATTACCTTCACTCTACACCTGAGGACTACTATGTCCAGGTTGTCCATATTTGAAACATCTTCCTAGGAAACCTCTTCGCCTCATTTGTCAAATATTATATTTATTCAAGATAGGTAATATGAAAATTCTCACACATATCCTTGCTCTCCATTTCATGTGTCACTTTGTTCATGTTCATGTGCATGATTGTGTGAAACACTATTCTCTCCTTGACTTGGTTAGTTTCTTCCACTGTTACCTTGTCCTCCTCCACATGTGAATTTTCCCTTTCCTCACGTGTTACTCTATTATCTACATAAAAAATTATCCTCATATTTTAGTGAAAACTAATAAGCTTCCTCCAATGCTTGGATCCAAGCCATACTCAGCCCTTCTTTGATACCAAATCTCAACCCATTCATGCATCTTACAACATTTTATTGGTCCATTTCCCTATGATAGATCTAATATTGATTTTATAGAATTCATTCATGTACTCTTTAAAACTTATGTCTTTCTACCTTAGGTTTTTAAGCTTCTTGAATAAGTCCATCTAGTAATCACCAAGTAGGAATTTACCTTTCATCTTGGTGTCCATTTCATCCCATTTGTTTATCTTCTCCTTTATTCTTCTTCTTCTATCACTCTAAACTTTTTTACACTAAACAATTGTGTGACCCTTCATCTTGGTTTATGAGACCTTCACCTTTAGTGAGTTAATTATGTCATCAAACCCTATTAGTGTAAAAATTTTATCTTCATGTTTGGTACCTTTCTAGGGTGTTTTTCTCACTTCCCAGTGTGAAAAGGGTTATTCCTCTAATCGGTTCCATCAATTAGACCTTTTCACACTTACTTAAGCTTACTTTAGGGTTTTTTTATTTTATCCCACATTTCATGTGTTTTTAGTCTATTAAGTAGTATATCCTATATATACTCACCTCTTGCTCTCAATAGACAAGAGATAGAGAAGCATGTCAAGGCTTTGTATTAGCATTCCTATTAAATAGAATATAGTTTATTCTATCAATTTTGGTTTCTTTGCTATGCTTTCCTTTCACTCATTTTGATTATTGAGTGGCTTTTTAGCCAAATCTTACATGGTAATATAGTAGTTTTGAGTTGTAGGATAGCTTGTTAGGATATTTGGGAGTAAAGATCTTTTTTTTTTGTAGAAAATGAGTATGCTCTTCTCTTGCATATTTGAATGATCTGGAGAATCAAAAAGTTGTGAAATAAATATCAGATTTTGGGGGGTTTATTTATCTATTTTCTAGTTACAAGTGATTTTTGAAACATCTTAGAGCAAATTTGGAGCTCACCACCATAATTCAATCATCCAAGAAAGATAGTAGCTCTCTTAATTTTATTCCAATTGAACATTGGAGGCTCCATCTATAGGTGGTTTTGTAGTGATTCTACATAAATTTGGAGAGGTTTGAAGAAAATTTAAAGGTTTTTTTTATCAAAATACATTTTTATTTAACCTTCAAGAGTAAATATAAGTTTTTAATTGCATTTATGGGTATGAGAAGTCAGATCTATCTCTTATTTTGTCCTAGTTGGATATTTGAAGCCAGATTTAAGTTTTTTTATAATAAAAAAACATGTTTTTTCTTATTCATACAAATATATATCTATAATTAATCGCTCAAAACAATTTTTGGGTTTTGTGAGTCTCACTCTCAAATTTTTAGAACATTTTGAATTTTTGAATTTCATTAAGTAATGAAAAAGTTGTCACTATTTTACTGATTTCTATTTTTTTTAAATTATGGAAGTGTTGCCCCCACTAAATTTGGTGGCTCTTTTGGTGGTTTCACCAAATCTAGCGGTTCACTAATCTGGCAGCAAGTTTAGTCATTACTAATTTTAGTCAAAAATAAATTTAGTTAAAAACAACTAAATCTAGTGGCATCCCTAAAATTGGTAGCAGTTCTACAAAATTTGGTAGATGACATCATGCTAACATCAGTGTAAATGTTTTGGATATTGACCCCTTCACCATTGCATGCTTTTGAATTTGCAGTTCAACTTTATAGGCTCATATCTTTAGCGTATGGACTCATTTTTCAACATAATTTTTTTTATTTGGGGTATAATTTCATGCTATGTGTAGTGGTGTAATCATATTTTCCTATGATTATCTTAAATTTCCAAAAAAATAGTTTTCTCATCATATCTCATAGACAATCACAGTTTTAAACCTTCAAATACTTGTAACTTTCACATACAACCTTAGATCAAGGTGATTCTTTTTTTAAAAATGCATATGTTTTTGATATCTACATATTGGTATCAATTTGAAGCTATAATTATGTAATTTGTCTATACTTTCAATTTTGGGGTCCATCTTGGACTTTGTAAAAATATGGAAATATAAACTCCAACATTGTAAATGCACTGAATTATAAAGTGCCAAAATCATTATTTTCTCAAGGGGATTCTTGATTGAGAAATTCTAAGGGGGTTGTGTTGGTGTCTTGATCTCCACATTGTGTGTGTATGTGTATTACTTTTACCATGGGTAATCCTACTTTTCCTTTGTTAACTCCATATAATTACAATACATGGAAATCACATGCATAGAGTGTATTAATGGGGAAAGGATACAACCACTACATTGAGGGTACATTTCCAAAACCCATAGATCCCAAGGAAAAGACTACATGGTCAATTGAACACACTAAAGCTCTTGGCTATCTATGCACATTCATTTTCTTAGATATCCTATTTCACATTGATCAATGTCAAAATCCTAAGAAGGTATTGGACATCCTTAAAAAATTATATGGTAAAATGGATCAATTTCAAGGGTATCAAATTGACATTGAACTCTCTAATATTGATCCATCTTCTTTTGAAAATATTCAAGACTATGCCACTAAGGTAAATGAACTCCATGCACAACTCAAAAAATGTGGATTGATTAAAAAGATATTCAAGTAATTTTCAATGTGCTTGGCAAACTTCCTAATGAATATTCTGCATTTATATCTAGCTTTCATACTCATTGATTGATAATGGGTCAGGCCTATGTTATGCCCATATTTGAGCCATTTATTGAAATGATAATGCTTGAGTAAACCAAATTTCTCACTATGGATCTTCTCAAACCCTCTAAGTCACATGCATTA
Source organism: Torreya grandis (assembly GCA_037957365.1). Lineage (NCBI taxonomy): Eukaryota > Viridiplantae > Streptophyta > Pinopsida > Cupressales > Taxaceae > Torreya > Torreya grandis. The sequence goes on from JARHVA010001548.1 coordinate 15,018, forward strand.
ATGGTAGGACCTCCTTAACATTCCAAAGGTCCTAAGTAGTAGAAATAACACATGAAAAAGTCATGGAAGCACCTCCATAATATTCACATCCAACACCAAAAGTATCAACATCTTATAGGAAGCAAAAGGATTTTTAGAAGAAGGGATGACCAACTTGATCATATTGCAAGAAGTATGGTCATGATGAGCATCATTGTCATGTTAAACAAGTTATCAATTGAAGTATTTTCTCAAGAAAAACAACATCAATTTACCATCATCTTATACAAAGGAGTCCCCTCCTTATCCTTCTTCACAATCCAAATGGAAAGCTCAAGAACTTATCACAATTGACAAGTCATCTCAACAATGGATTCTTGACTCTGGGGCCACACATCATATGGGTTTTAATCAAGAATAGTTTTCTTCATTGGAACCTTGTTCATTGACTCACATTCTCATAGGAGACAATACACCAGTGGAAGTTACTCGAAAAGGATCAGTTGTAATTCAAGAAGTCACCTTTTTGTATTTACTTTGTGTTCTAGATTTATGTGTTCTTAGTCTATCAAATCACACATCTTAGGAATGGAAAGAAAGTTGAGTTCTTTCCTAATTCAGTAAAAATTTGGGATCTTGAGGATAATGCCTTAGTTGTAATGAGAAAATCCAATCATGAGTCTTGGTTATATGTATTCTCCCATTTTGTGCCTCATTCCCCTTCTAGTACTTTACTCACTCATACAAATTTAGTGGGAAAACTATGGCATGAGCGATCTTGCCATCTCAACTACCACTATCTTCAATAGCTTAGCTCAAAGGATATGGTTCAACTAGTCCCTCACATTCAATTTTCCAATGCCATATGTTTATGTTGTATAATCGACAAGCATCTAGAGGAGATGTTTGACAAAGGGTCATCTTGGAGGGCTTTACAAGTACTTGAATTTGTTCACAGTGATCTTATGGGTCCATTTCCCACATTATCTTTTAGCAAAACCTGTTATGTCTTCACTTTCATTAATGAATATTCATGATTTACTTGGGTCTACTTCTTTCATCAAAAGAGTGAAGTCTTAAACTAGTTTCTAGATTTTAAGGCTAATGCTAAAAAACAATCTAAAAAATCTCTCAATATTGTTTGCACTGATAATGGTCAAGAATCTGTGAATCATTACCTTGAGAAATTTTGTGCACTTGAAGGGATCAACCTTCAATATTCCATTGTCTACACACCCTAGAAGAATGGTTTTATCAAATGGAATAATCATACCTTGAAGGAAATGACAACTTGTATGATACATGTTCACTCTCTTGGTAAAGATTTTTGGGCCGAAGCTATTAATTGTGCCACTCACATTCAAAACCACATTCCTCATAAAGCCTTGAAAGGTGTGACTCCTTTTGAAGCTTGGTATGGTCAAAAACCTATTATAGGACATTTTTGAGTCTTAAGATCCCCTACATTGGAATGAGTTCCTTAAAAAAATGTAAGGCTTTTTAAAAATAGAGTTGATATTGTCTTTTTGTTGGTTATCCTGATGTTGTCAAGGGATATCAACTCTTGGATCTAGAGAAAAAGGAGATTTTCATTGCTAGGAGTGTTGAATTTGAGGAGAAAATTTTTCCATTGGCCTTTAACACTCCATATTCTTCATCCACATTGGAATCCGATGATAGTGATTCAGATGATTAATTGTCACCTCCACTAGGGACATCTTTAGTGGCTACTGTAACCCCATCTTCATCATCACCTCAATGGGTCTAATAGTCTCTTTAGTCATAAATTACATTTATTTGGGATCCTTTAGACACTTAGAGGACTCAATCACAACATCATCATCTTCCACATGTATACATTACACTTGATTTTGATCCACAATCTTTTCATGAAACATCTGGTCATGCTGAGTGGGACTCAGCAATGGAAGAAGAATACAGTTCATTGATGAGGAACAACACTTAGGATTTAGTCCCCCTTCCAAAAGGAAGGAAGATGGTTCATTGTAAGTAGATCTACTAAACCAAATATGCAACAAATGGAATAGTTGATAATTTCAAAGAATGCCTTGTTGCCAAAGGTTTCTCACAAGTTCCTGGTGTTGACTATACTGACTCCTTTACACCTATTGTTAAGATGATCTCCATTCATTTGAATCTTATTATTGCTATAGCTCATGGTTGGATTGTACATTAGATGGATGTGAAGAGTGCATTTCTTTATGGATATCTTTAATAAGAGATTTACATGGAACAACCACAAGGGTTCATTGAGGACTCTTCTTTAGTCTGTCACTTGTGCAAGTCTCTCTATGGCCTCAAATAGGCCCCTCAGGCTTGGTATGCCAATATGGACTCATTTATTCTATCAAATTACTTCTCACATTATCACTTAGATCCCATTGTCTACATTTTAAGATAAAATAACTCCCATTTACTTCTAGTCCTCTATGTTGATGACTTAATTATTACTTGGAGTTCTTCATCTATCATTGATAGAGTCAAATCTTATTTTCATGAGTGCTTTATTATGACTGACTTGGGATTTTTGAACTACTTTCTCAAGATTGAGATCACTCAATATTATTTTGGGATCACACTTACACAACCCAAGTATGATCTTGATCTACTTTCTCAATTTAATATGGCTGATTGTAAACTTGCACTAAATCCCTTCCTATCTAGAGTTAAGCTTGAGGTGAAGTGTTTCACTCCACTAGTTGATGCCACTTTGTATCATCAGCTTATATGAAGTCTTATATATTTAATGCTCACTCACCCTAAATTTTTTTTTGTATTTGTCATAGTCTCTCTCTTTATGCAATAGCCCCATGAAATTCATTGGAAATCAACCAAATGCATCTTATATTACATTTAGCACACTCTTCAACATGTGATACACGATGTAGCTGGGATTAGTCTTAACTTGGTTGGATATATATATTTTTTGATTGGGATGGTAATTATAAGGATTTTAAGTCCACATTTGACTATATATTTCACCTTGTTTCTAGCCCCATTACTTGGTAGAGTAAGAAGTAACATGTTATTTCTCTATATTTTATTGAAGATGAGTATCGAGGGATTGTTAATGATACTACTAAGGCCATTTGACTTCAAAATATTTTGACTAAGTTTGGAATCACTATTTCATGGCAATCTATCATTCTTTGTGACAATCAGAGTACCATTCAAATCTCAAAGAACATAGTTCATCATCAAAATACTAAACACATCGAGATCCATATGCACTACATCAGGGAGCTGATTCAGGAGCAAGTCATTGATCGATGCTACTGTCCTATGGTAGAGAAAGTTGTAGATATCTTTACCAAACCTTTCACTGAGAGTAATTTATATCATTTTCAAACTCTCTTAGGGGTGTGGGACACTAATTTTAGGGGGTCACTTGACTTTCATCATCCTCTCATGGGGGGAGTTTTTTCCTACAGGTTTTCTCCTTCTCTTATGTTTTGAGGGGATTAGTGTGTACATGGGTACCTAATTAGGCCAAGTTATTGGGACCCATTCTTATTTGATTTTTTAAGATTTCCCCCAAGTTGCACTTAAGGGTGGGTGTTAGTGTAAAAGGTTTATCTTCATGTCTGGTACCTTTTTGGGGTCTTTTTCTCACTTCCCAATGTAAAAAGGGTTATTCCCCTAACCGGTTCCATCACTTAGACCTTTTCACACTTACTTAATATTACTTTGGGGTTTTTTATTTTATCCCACATTTCATTTTTTTTTAGTCTCTTAGGTGGTATATCCTATATATACTCACCTCTTACTCTCAATAGACAAGAGATAGAGAAGCACGTGAAGGCTTTGTATTAGCATTCTTATTGAATAGAATACAATTTATTCTATCAATTTTGGTTTCCTTGCTATGCTTTCCTTTCACTCATTTTGATTCTTGGGTGGATTTTTATCCAAATCTTATAAAACTAAATTACTCTTCATTTTTAATGACTTAATCAATGAGCTCTTCAAGATCTAATGTTCATGATAAATATGGCATGTCTACTTTTGTACGTTGCACAATCTATGAGATAACACTCAGAATTCTACCTTCACCCACATCCATGTGCACATCCTCATCTTATTCTTCATTTTCTCTATGTTGACTCTCTTCTTCAACATCACTATGATCATCTATCAATATGAAATGTCTCCTTATTTTTTCCACCATAGCATTTAGTCATGTTTTCATGATGTGCGAGATGTCTAAAATTTCATAAAGTCTCCTAGCCATATTGGATACTACTATGAATATGCTACCAAAAAATATTATGGGTATCATATATATTCTATGATTTTGAATATTACTACTAAAATATCTTATCTCACATAGGCACATTCATTTTCTCAGATATCCTATTTCACGTTGATCAACGTCAAAATCATAAGAAGGCATGGGACATCCTTAAAAAATTATATGGTAAAATGGATGAGGTTCAAGGGTATCAAATTGACATTGAACTCTCTAATCTTGATTCATCTTCATTTGACAATATTCAAGACTATGTCACTAAGATAAATGAACTCCACGCACAACTCAAAAAATGTGGATTGATTAAAAATATGTTCAAGTAATTTTCAATGTGCTTGGCAAACTTCCTAATGAATATGCTACATTTATATCTAGATTTCATACTCATTGAATGACAATGGTTCAGGCTTATATTATACCATATTTGAGTCATTTAGTGAAATGCTAATGCTTGAGTAAACCAAACTGCTCCAAATGTCCTAAGTAGTAGAAATAACACATGACAAAGTCATGGACTCACCTCCATAATATTCACATCCAACACCAATAGCATCAACATCCTATAGGAAGCAAAAGGATTTTTAGAAGAAGGGATGACCAACTTTCTCATATTGCAAGAAGTATGGTCATGATGAGTATCATTGTCATGTTAAACAACCTAATGAATTGAAGCATTTTCTCAAGAAAAACAACATCAATTTACCATCATCTTATACAAAGGAGTCCTCTCCTTATTATTATTCACAATCCAAAGGGAAATCTCAAGCACTTATCATAACTGACAAGTCATCTCAACAATGGATACTTGACTCTGGGGCCACACATCATATGGGTTTTAATCAAGAATAGTCTTCTTCATTGGAACCTTGTTCATTGACTCACATTCTCATAGGAGACAATACATCAGTGGAAGTTAATAGAAAAGGATTAGTTATAATTTAAGAAGGCACCTTTTTGGATTTACTTTATGTTTTATATTTATGTGCCAACCTTCTCTTAGTCTACCAAATCGCACATCTTGGGAATGGAAAGAAAGTTGATTTCTTTCCTAATTCAGTAAAAATTTGGGATCTTCAGGATAATTCCTTAGTTGTAATGAAAAAATCCAATCACGAGTCTTGGTTTTATGTATTCTCCCATTTTGTGCCTCATTCCCCTTCTATTACTTTGCTCACTCATACATATTTAATGAGTAAACTATGGCATGAGTGGTCTTGCCATCTCAATTACCACTATCTTCAAAAGCTCAACTCAAAGGATAAGGTTCAAAGACTCCCTCCCATTCAATTTTACAATGGCATATGTTTATGTTGTATAATTGACAAGCATCTAGAGGAGATGTTTGACAAAGGGTCATCTTGGAGGGCTTCAGAAGTCCTTGAATTGGTTCACAGTGATCTTATGGGTCCATTTCCCACATTGTCTTTTAGCAAAACTTATTATGTCCTCACTTTCATTGATGAGTATTCATGGTTTACTTGGGTCTACTTCTTTCATCAAAAGAGTGAAGTCTTAAACTAGTTTCTAGATTTTAAGGCTCATGCTGAAAAACAATCTAAAAAATCTCTCAATATTATTTGCATTGATAATGGTCAAGAATCTATGAATCATTACCTTAAGCAATTTTGTGCACTTGAAGGGATCAAACTTCAATTTTATATTGTCTACACACCCTATTATAATGGTTTTATCGAATGGAAGAATCATACCGTGAAGGAAATGACAACTTGTATGATACATGTTCTCTCTCTTGGTCCAGAGTTTTGGGCTGAAGCTATTAATTATGCCATTCACATTCAAAACCACATTCCTCATAAATCCTTGCAAAGTGTGACTCCTATTGAAGCTTGGTATGGTCGAAAACCTATTGTAGGACATTTTTGAGTCTTTGGATCCCCTACATTGGCATGCATTCCTTTAAAAAAATGTAAGGCTTTTAAACAATAGAGTTGATATTGTCTTTATGTTGGTTATCTTAATGGTGTCAAGGGATATCAACTCTTGGATCCAGAGACAAAGGATATTTTCATTGATAAGAGTGTTAAATTTGAGGAGATTATTTTTTTGATAGCCTCTAACACTCCATCTCCTTCATCCACATTAGAATCTGATGATAGTTATTAAGATGATTCATTGTCACCTCCACTAGGGACATCTTTAGTTGCTATTGTAACCCCATCTTCATCATCACCTCAATGGGTCTAACAGAGTCTTTAGTCAAAAATTACATTTTTGGGGGATCCTATAAACACTTAGAGGAATCAATCACAACATCATCATCTTCCACATGTATACATTACACTTGCTTCTGATCCACAATCTTTTCATGAAGCATCTGGTCATGTTGAGTGGGACTTGGCAATGGAGGAAGAATATAGTTCATTGATGAGGAACAACACTTGGTATTTAGTCCCCCTTCCAAAGGGAAGGAAAATGGTCCATTGTAATTATATCTACTAAACCAAATATGCAACAGATGGAATAGTTGATAATTTCAAAGCATGCCTTATTTCCAAAGGTTTCTCACAAGTTCCTAGTGTTGACTATACTGACACCTTTACACCTATTGCTAAGATGATCTCCATTCATTTAACCCTTGTTATTATTGTAGCTCATGGTTGGGTTGTACATCAGATGGATGTGAAGAGTGAATTTATTTATGTATATTTTTAATAATAAATTTACATGGAGCAACCACAAGGGTTCATTGAGGACTCTTCTTTGGTCTGACACTTGTACAAGTCTCTCTATGGCCTCAAATAGACCCCTCAGGCTTGGTATGCCAATATGGACTCATTTCTTCTATCAAATGACTTCTCACATTATCACTTAGATCCCATTGTCTACATTATAAGATAAAATAACTCCCATTTACTTCTACTCCTCTATGTTGATGACTTAATTATTACTTGGAGTTATTCATCTATCATTGAAAGATTCAAATCTTATTTTCACTAGTGCTTTGTTATGACTGACTTAGGCATTTTGAACTACTTTCTTAGGATTGAGATCACTCAATATTCTTTTGGGATCACACTTACACAACCCAAGTATGCTCTTGATCTACTTTCTCAACTTAATATGGCTGATTGTAAGCTTGCACTAACTCCCTTCCTATCTAGAGTTAAGCTTGAGGTGAAGTGTTTCACTCCACTAGTTGATGCCACTTTGTATCATCAACTTATTAGAAGTCTTATATATTTAATGCTCACTCAACATAACATTTGTTTTTTAATTGGCATGGTCTCTCTCTTTATGCAATAGCCCCATGAACTTCATTGGAAATCAACCAAATTCATCTTATATTACATTCAACACACTCTTCGACATGGGATATACTATGTAGCTAGGATTAGTCTTGACTTGCTTGGATATATAGATTTTGATTGGGATGGAAATTATAAGGATTTTAAGTCCATATTTGACTATATATTTCACCTTGGTTCTAGCCCCATTACTTGGTAGAGTAATAAGCAACATGTTATTTCTCTATCTTTGATTGAAGCTAAGTATCAAGGGGCTGTTAATGCTACTACATAGGCCATTTAACTTCAAAACATTTTTACTAAGTTTGGAATCACTATTTCATGGCCATATGTCATTCTTTGTGATAATTAGAGTACCATTCAAATCTCAAAGAACCTATCTCATCATCAAAAGACAAAACACATCGAGATCCATATGCACTACATCAGGGAGCTGATTCAGGAGCAAGTCATTGATCTATGCTACTATCCTATGGTAGAGAAAGTTATAGATATATTTACCAAACCTTTCATAGAGAGTAAGTTCTATCATTTTCAAACTCTCTTAGGGGTGTGGGACAGTACTTTTGGGGGGTCACTTCACCTTCATCATCCTCTCATGGGGGGAGTTTTTTCCTACAAGTTTTATCCTTCTCTTATGTTTTGAGGGGATTAGTGTGTACATGGGTACCTCATTAGGCCTAATTATCAGGACCCATTCTTATTTGATTTTGTAAGATTTTCCCCAAGTTACACTTAAGGGTGGGTGTTAGTGTAAAAGGTTTATCTTCATGTTTAGTACCTTTTTGGGGTCTTTTTCTCACTTCCTAGTGTGAAAAGGGTTATTCCCCTAACCAGGTCCATCACTTAGACATTTTCACACTTAATCTTACTTTGGGGTTTTTCATTTTATCCCACATTTCATGTGTTTTTAGTCTCTTAGGTGTTATATCCTATATATACTCACCTCTTGCTCTCAATAGACAAGAGATAGAGAAGCATGTGAAGGCTTTGTATTAGCATTCTTATTGAATAGAATACAATTTATTCTATCAATTTTGGTTTCCTTAATATGCTTTCCTTTCACTAATTTTTATTCTTGGGTGGATTTTTATCCAAATCTTATAAACCCAAATTTATCTTCAATTTTAATGACTTAATCAATGAGCTCTTCAAGATCTAATGTTCATGATAAATATGGCATGTCAACTTTTGTACATTACACAATCTGTGAGATAGCACTCAACATTCTACCTTCACCCACATCCATGTGCACTTCCTCATCTTATTCTTCACTTTTTCTATGTTGACTCTCTTCTTAAACATCATTATGATCATCTATCAATATGAAATGTCTCCTTATTTTTTCCACCATAGCATCTAGTCATGTTTTCATGATGTGCGAGATGTCTAAAATTTCATAAAGTCTCCTAGCCATGTTGTCTACTACTATGAATATGCTACCAATGAATATTATGGGTATCATATATATTCTATGATTTTGAATCTTACTACTAAAATATTTTATCTCACATAGGCTACCTCACTCTCTGATGAGCTGACCTTAGACTGCTTTGATACCAAATGATGAGTTGGTCATCATTCTGCAAATAGGGCTAAAATGTAGAAAATATCATTAAAGATAGCAGAATGAAATGCCATTCAAAGATCCATCCTCAACTCATAGGCAATAGACATGATTTCCATTCATCGACTCAATTTCACTTGTCAATACAGCTACCTTCATTAAGGCTTAAAACATTTACCTTTCACTAATTAGGATTGTGATTACATCCTCCTGTATAGGCGCGGGCTGCTTCATTCAACTCTCCTCTGTAGGCTTGAATCTACAGACTCTGCAGGCTTGAATCTATGGACTCTGCAAGCTTGAATCTACAAACTCTGTAGGAAGGAAATCTACGGACTTTGTAATGCATTGTCATCAAACTTATACCTATGCAAATACATACCATTTGTCATGGTTTCATACTTAACCCCCAATCTGCCAAGTGTATCCCCAAGCTGACTGGGAAAATAAAGAATGACATTAGTAGTGTTTCCTCTCCATAAAGTAAGCATGCCTAACTTCTGATCGCATAGCTTCTAATAGATCAACAGCATCCATTTCTCCCATTGGATGATCACTCCGTAAGGACTTCATTTGAGCATACACTGCTCTTATTATCTTCTCTTCTCCCTGGTCACCCTGTGTCACGTCCAGATCCTCATCGTTAGTCAGTGATGATCCATAGCTAGAATGATTATCATAAGATCTTGATAAATCTATTTGGCATAGATAGAAACGCGTCAATATACTTATGTGCCTCTTCATTCAAGGATTTAGACAATTGCTTCTTATCTGCACTATTTCATCTTCATCATGATGATCTTTCCATTTGAGCAGGTTTTGATCCAAAAAGTAACTCCTTTAGTACTTTTGCAAGTTCTTGGCGGTGTTGATCGTCAACATCCAACTCAGTTCAAATATTCTTTGTTCACTTCTCTGACTACTCTAGCTTAGCAGTATAGTTTTTCCTGACATCAGTGCTCTTTGGCTTAAGTAAATCATTGGAATCCTTTGAATTTGTTGGTAGAGTATTCTTCTTTGCATTGGTTTGCTTTAGCTCACTCTTAAGTTCAACAATTGCATGCCTGAGTACTAAATAATGTTCATTGATTAAAGGCTTATGAAACCTTCATAGACACATTCATGCTTATTCTTGGACTCCACCTACAACTTCTCTTTCTCCTTCATTTTACATCTTTTGAGATCCTCTCCTCTACTTACATCTCTTCCCTTGAAGAGAGGTCCTTTCCTCTCTATCCTTCCTCTCCTCTACGTCCCTCTCATCCTCCTTCTTTTCCTCTTCTCTACCTTCGTCTCCAATGAATTTTATTTTTCTCTTTTTAAGAGCTTCCTTTCTAACTTCTACGCCCAACTTGGGCTCAAAAAAAAAATAGTTTTTAATTTGTAACAACATACCCAGGTTGAAATATTTTCAACCACTCTTCCTTTATTTTCTCAACAGCCCCAAAAATTATTTTTTTTACCTTTATTTTTTTACAATTACTCCTCAGTAACAACATATTAGAGGGAAAATACAATAATTTGAAATTTGAATTTAAACATGACTTGTAACCATGTCTTGCCAAGAAAATGAATGTAGATGCTCCTACATCATACTCTCCCTCTAGAAATAATTTGAACCTTAGTTCAAATGAGATATCTCCTCAATGTTTTAGTCTTCACTCTATACCCAGATCCCAAGGTATTGTTGTGAATGCCAATGCTGGTGTTTGTCTTTGATAGTCTTTGTCTTTCATCTTCTTGCTTTTCTTCCTTTTCTGGTATGTTCTTCTTCTCATTTCTTTCTCAGCTGCCATCTCCCATGTCCATGCTTCTTCATCTTCATACATGTCTTCTAGTTCTTCTTTGCCTTCTTGGTTCATGAGCTTCTCCAAGGACTCATGTATGTCATTCACTTTAGCAACCTTCATACCTGCATACAAAACATTCAAAGCCACCTTAGAATCAAAATATTTAGGCCATGAAGCCTCTTGGTTGCCTTCACATTCTTACTCCTTAATCAAAATTGTCTTGACCTCTTTGTTTTGCTCTTGTCTTGTTTCACTTTTCCCAATGGTGTTCTCATCATGGCTTGTACCTGTATGTAGCTCTCTTGAAGAACTAAAGATCTCTTCCAACATTCTTATTTCTTCCTTTAGTGAGATCTCATTTATCTCACTATTCTCTTCATCAAACTTGGGCTCATCACTCACAAGTATTACTTGTCCTTCACTAACCTTACTCTTCATCTCATCTTTTCTTAGCTCTTGCCTCAATTCATTTTCCATCTGATCAATGGTGCCACCATGTTGATATGTGCCTCTACACAACTCTTTTGGAGGATTCAACAACTCTTCTATCCTCTTCAACTCTTCACTCAACACAAGCTCATCCAAATCTTCATGTCCTATATCAAACTTAGGACCAAATTTTCTTTCATCCTCTATAAATACATTCATCCACTCTATAGTTTCTTCGTACAAGTCAACTTCTTCATCAACATCAATATACTTATCAAATACAATTGCAGTATTCTTACCTTCTGTCTCCTTGCTCTCTTCAATTTTTGATTGAAGCCATCTTGTTTGTTCTTTGTTTTCAATGAGGCATTGCTTTGCTGCATATTCTCCCCTTTCCTCATCATCCATCCATTTGGAACTCTCTCCTTGCTGCATATTAGTCCACACAGCCACTTTCCATTTTTCATTTCTCATGAAAATATCATTGAAGGATTCAAAAACATCATCACAAACAATTTGTTTACCTTTCATCTTTGCATCCTCATGCTCTACCTCATTATTCTTTGAGAATTTTTTTTTCTCATCTTCATTCTCTTGGCTACTTGAATTACCTTCAATCCTCTTCCATTGACTTCTTGGTGCTGTTGCCTCAACACTCACATCTTCTTTCTTTGCCTTCTTAGGCACCCACATTTGTTTCTCCTTCTTATCATTTGTCTTCTCAACCCATATAGGCATCTTGCATCCATGCTCTTGTACCAACACTTCCTGTTGCTTGGGAGTTTGCTTCTTCCACCATTTAGGCATTACATATCCATGGTTAATTGGAAACTTCACCTTTCTCTTTACTTCTCTAACATGTATATCAACATCTTCATGCTTATAAGAAGAATCAATTTTTGAACTCACCTTTACTTCCTTAATGGGTTGCTCCATTAGTTCTTTGACTTGCATAGCTTCTTGATTATTTGTACTTTCTTCTTCCTTTGTTCTTGGCTATTCTCTTGCATTTTCTTGGTATTCAATGGCATCATGGAAGTCATCTTCATCTTCCATCTCTTCTCTTGCTTGTAGGGGTTCCTTAACAACTCCCTCATGCATTAACCAATGCATCTCTTCTTCTTTATCAACAACAGCAAACTTTTTATTTTCTCTTACACATTCACTTGTGTACTTGGTGTCTTCTCTTGCACCAATCTCTTCACTCTCCAAGACCCTTCTCTTGACCTTCATAAGGCTGCTCATACCTGCAATTACCCATGCAAAGACAACATTAAAGGTAAAAACAAGAGACCACAAGGTCCCTATGAGTGCTCTCTTCATCAACACTCTCATCTTCTCAAGTACTCTTCCTGGCACTTCATCTTTTCTTTCTTCTCTTCTCTTGTTCTCCACAATGAGAACCTTCTTCACAACTTCTTTCTCTTGTTGCTCACTTGGCAACCTACTCATCCTCTTCAAGCCTCTATGGGCTTCTCTCTTCTTGGCAATATTCTTTTGCCTTCTTCTCCTCTTCATTAGGAGATCAATTGGCCACTTCAACCTCTTCCTCATTGGCCATACCCACACTTGCCTATTCAACTGCATCCAAGACTCATATTCATATTTAATCTTAGCTAACTCTCTCTTTAAACTAGCAATCTCTTTATCAATTTCAATACTGTCCATACCTTTGATGCTTGCTTTCTTCTTCTGAATACCCTCATGTGCCTTGCTGCTCTGTAGTGCCTTCAACAATACTTCCATTTTTGAGATCTTCACCCAAGTCTTTTCCACCTTGGTCTTTTGATCCCTTCAGGTCCTCACCTAGGTCTTTTACACCCTAGTCTTTTGGTCCACTTGCCTCACCTAAGTCTTTCTCCTTGACTGGTCTTTTGACAATCTCGATCTCACCTAGGCCTTTTGCATCTTAGTCTTTTGATCCCTTTCTCAATCTTGCAGCAACTCTTTATACAACACTTCAACAAACACAAATCACAAATCCAAGATTACCTTGATTTGGATCTTCCTCTTGGGCATTCACTATGCTCTTCTTCTAGAGCTTCTCTTGGCTCTTCACTAAGCCTTCCTTGGCTTCTTCTCCTCTTAAGCCTCAATGGCTTGACTGCCTTCCTCTTCACCTATTTACTTCTCAAAAAAAATAAACTCAAATCAAATATCAAAGGTTACCCATACCTTTCCTCCACAGGGTCTTCTAGTGCTTTGTCATGTTGATCTCTTTGCCAAATCCTTCACAACTGCAACATCATTCTTTTCTTAATTCTACAGCAACAAATTATCAAATCCCAAGAGCTTCAAGCTCTGATACCAAAATGATGAGCTAAACTTAGACTGCTCTGATACCAAATGATGAGCTGGTCATCATTCTACAAATAGGGATAAACTGTAGAAAATATCATTAAAGATAGCAGACTAAAATACCATTCAAAAGATCCATCCTCAGCTCATAGGCAATAGACATGATTTCCATTCATCGACTCAATTTCACTTGTCAATATAGCTACCTTCATTAAGGCTTAAAACATTTACCTTTCACTAATTAGCATTGTGATTACATCCTCCTGTATAGGCACAGGCTGCTTCATTCAACTCTCCTCTGCAGGCTTGAATCTACGGACTATGCAGGCTTGAATCTACGGACTCTGCAGGCTTGAATCTATGGACTCTGTAGGCTTGAATCTACGAACTCTACAGGCTTGAATCTATAGACTCTGCAAGAAGGAAATCTACATACTTTGTGATGCATTGTCATCAAACTTATACCTATGCAAATACATACCATTTGTCATGGTCTCATACTTAACCCCCAATCCACCAAGTGTATCCCCAGGCTAACTGGGAAAATAATGAATGACATTAGCAGTGTTTCCTCTCCATAAAGTAAGCATGCCTAACTTCTGATCGCATAACTTCTAATAGATCAACAACATCCATTTCTCCCATTGGATGATCACTTTGTAAGGACTTCATTTGAGCATACACTGCTCTTATTATCTTCTCTTCTCCCTGGTCACCATGTGTCATGTCCAAATCCTCATCGTCAGTCAGTGACGATTCATAGCTAGAATGATTATCATAAGATCTTGATAAATCTATTTGGCATAGATAGAAACTCGTCAATATACTTTTGTGCCTCTTCATTCAAGGATTTATACAACTACTTCCTATCTGCACTATTTCATCTTTGTCGTGATGATCTTTCTTTTTGAGCAAGTTTTGATCCTAAAAGTAACTTCTTCAGTACTTTTGCAAGTTCCTGGCGGCGTTGATCATCAATAGCCAACTCAGTTCAAAGATTCTTTGTTCACTTCTCTGACTGCTCTACCTTAGTAGTATAGTTTTTCCTTACATCAGTGCTCTTTGGCTTAAGTAAATCATTAGAATCCTTTGAATTTGTTGGCAGAGTATTCTTCTTTGCGCTGGTTTGTTTTAGCTCACTCTTAAGTTCAGCAATTGCATGCTTGAGTACCAAATAATGTTCATTGATTAAAGGCTTATGAAACCTTCCTAGACACATCCATGCTTATTCTTGGACTCCACATACAACTTCTCTTTCTCCTTCATTTTACATCTTTTGAGATCCTCTCCTCTACTTACATCTCATCCCTTGAAGAGAGGTCCTTTCCTCTCTATCCTTCCTTTCCTCTACGTCCCTCTCATCCTCCTTCTTTTCCTCTTCTCTACCTTCCTCTCCAATGAATTTTCTTTTTCTCTTTTTAAGAGCTTCCTTTCTAACTTCTACGCCCAACTTGGGCTCAAAAACAAAAATAGTTTTTAATTTGTAAAAACATACCCAGGTTGAAATATTTTCAACCACTCTTCCTTTATTTTCTCAACAGTCCCAACAATTATTTTTTTTACCTTTATTTTTTTACAATTACTCCTCAGTAACAGCATATTAGAGGGAAAATACAATAATTTGAAATTCAAATTTAAATATGACTTGTAACCATGTCTTGCCAAGAAAATGAATGTAGATGCTCCTGCATCACTCTCCAAAGTCCAAAAGTTTCAAAACCTTGATTCGGTACCACAGATAACGTAGTCACATGGAAGGGGTTTCCAATGAAGGAAATACATAAATAAACAACTATATAAACTCACTCACACAAATTATAATTGAAAATACAAAGGTTTTACTCATATATTAATTTGAAACAAAGGTTACATAGATGTCTTCCAATGTAATAGCTATAGTATATGCTTAGATCTCAAGCTACAAAATATAAGCTTCTCTCTACAACAATAGAGTCTTATTAGCTTCCATTCACACTCAAAGATACAATATCATCCTACATATGAGCTCTATCTCTCTCCCTCTTTCTCTCAAAAATGATTTATTTCTGTAAATAAGCTAAGCTCCCTAATGCCTTTCTTAGTATGACTTTATATAGGCTTTTCTATGGGCTATGTCCCAAGATAATTCATGCAAGTTATCACAAGAAACATGTGCCCCCAAGAGTTTATTTCCTCCCACACAATCAAGGATGAACAACTTCTTTATTTAAAATACATCTCCAATAATCTTGGAGTTAAATAAATTTCAATAACTTTAGATTCAACCTAGTTTGAACTACACAATTTTATTCTCTATGCACCAGGTTTCCTTGGCATAATCATTTATTGTCTATGCTTCAATGTGAAAATGTCTACACACAAAAGTCTTTAATACTCTATTATTACTCTAAACACATTTTATGCATTAAAATGTGCCCTTCATATAATGTTATGTTATTTTTCTTGTGCCAAGTGCTCAACTCCATTTACACTACATCATTTGGTCTTAAGCATGAAAACTTCGTGAAATTACACATCAATTGTTTATATGCATGGCTTATGCAAATAAAATGCTATGTGTGATGGAAAAGAACAAAAATTTACAAAAACCTCATTATAAACCAAAAACATTATATATAATTTATATTATTATAGTTTTTATGCAGACTTATGTGACCACCAATGATAAAATAACTACCCACTTAGACTATGCACCTATGTTAGAGCTTTATTTACAAAACTAGTCTTATTGTTTGGGTCTGATGTAAGATTCATCTTCATAGGGGTTACTCATACATCATGTTTTTTACATCATGGTCATGTTTATATATGAATACATTTAACTGTCAAATATAGAGACATATTCTAGTAAGTGATCAACATTATATGTGCAGCAATAGGCATCTTGATTAGTCGAGTGATTAATTGATAATCTACTGTTGTGTATAGGAAATTTAAAATAATACACACTTCTAATGAATTGAAATCAATATTTTTTAAGGGAAACACTCTTTCTATAAATTAAATGACTAAACTATTTTTCTTGAAAGGGAAATCACACTTATGAAAAGTAAAATATTGTAACTGAAATGTTAATCTAGTTAGAAGCTTCCCACACTGTGGAATTGAACAGTACACACACAAAATGGAAATATGCATAGATGGAATTGAAATATGTAGACATGAAATTAAAATATGCATAAATGGAATCAAAATATGTAAATGAGAGTAACTCTAAACTCAAAATAAATCAAACATTTGTTTTTTTGAAGAACACCTATATATTAATCAAACAAGATATGGTACAACTCTAATAATACAAAAAAAGTGGGTAGAAAAGTCACACCCCATGAGCATAATCACACATAGGGAAAATACACCTTGGGATAAGTCTAAAAAGTGGTCAAAAATGACCACACCCACAAAAAAAACATCACATCAACAGATTGATAGTAAGGAAGAGAAAGGAATATATAACAATAAAGAGAGAAATTAAGTAGCCACAACAAACATGGATGTTAGGGGAGGTGATGGATAAAATAGGTCCTAAGGATTACCACCTCATATTATTAGGGTATGAGTATCCTCATCCATAGGTAAGTGATCCCAACCAATGTTTTGTTGAGCCTCTAATGTCTCATCTTGATTTATTTTAGGTGATATTTCTAGAGCTAAGTGTGGAAATTTTCCTTAGGGGAAGGACCCCAACTTATAATGTCACCATTATGAGATTGGAGAGGAGATCCATATCCCTTACCATCACCTTCAAATCTTGATGAGCCACTCAAATCACCATGATGAGGAGAATATCAATGAGATGGTGATCGATGAGGAAAATGACTCATGTGTCTAGTTCTGAAACACTGTTGATGTGGCCCATACTCTCATCCTTAGGGAAGCATAGGATGTCATGGGGACTTAAGAGGTTCATGTATAACCATGCACAAATTATTTCCCTAGTGGTTGTGCAAATGTTGGAGGTGGTTGAGTTTTAGATGGACCTTGTCTATTTGACTTTAAATCTAAAGAGTGACATTAGATAGAATAATAATTTTGTTAGTAACAAAAAAACTACATTCCAACTTTTCATGATTAAAGAAAGCATAATTTATAGATTTTTAGATTTGAAATAAAATATAAGCTCAAAATATCTACCAAAATATGTTATATTTTTTAGGTAACAATGTCTATTCCCCCAAGAGTGCCATCTTCCATGTGAAGAATTCAAGTCAAAATGCTAGAAAGGGAATGAATCTAGCACCACATAGATTATGCATGAGAGAAAAACCAAAAAAAGGTGATTAATAGTCTTTGATTAATAATAATCTAGGGAAATGGGGTTAGACATGCTTAGATGATTTAGTTGATCACCCACAAGTAGGCTTTGATAAAGGAGACACCATAAGAAATAAGATTTTTTGGGCTCAATAATAACAAACCATATAGTGCTAAAGCATCAGGCCCAAACCCCATGTTTGGAATGGAGATTTCATTTGAGGTTGATCATTTCATCTAGAATATTCTAAAGGGATAGTAAATTAGGCCCTAACTAAGGAGAATACTAGGTGAAGGGGGTGGCCACAGGCCAATGCCAATCCTTCCACCAAGGAATAAAATAATTGACCCTTGTTTTATGAAAATACTCATCAAGTATGGAACCTTGAATTTATACAATAGCCTCTACATCTAAATTATTTAAATGGAATTTATTTTGAAGTTATTTCCAAGTGAGCTAGTCCCTATTTTCCTTGTAAAAGAGATCACTTATAACCTTTACACCTTTCTTAAAAATCCTTAACCCTTTAACCCAAGGGACTAAGGCATATGGACCATTATGAAAATTTAAGGAAACCACCAAATAGATTTGGATTTAATGGAGAGGCCATTCCTAAAACCCTCATCTACCCATTTAAGGTGAGGCTTAAGCTTTTCCCAAGCTTTTCATAGGCTTTGAATTACAAAGGTACCCTTGAATTTAACAAGCACTAGGGTTATGAGCAGAGAGTGAAGTCCCAAGCCTTGCTAAGATTTTATACCACATGGGAGTCCCTGAGATATATAATGGCATAAAATAATATTCTAGGTTTCATCCTCAATAATACCTATAATAATCCATTTGACACCAAGGCCAAGGCCTTAAATTTTAATATCTAGGAGACCCAGTCTGCCAGCTTCCTTGGGTCAATAACATATGTTCCAAGCAACTCTATGGAAACCCTTATAACCCTCAGAGTTAGCCCATATAAAATCTCTCAAAAAAAATTCTTATTTTTTTTAAGAGGCATTAAAAGGGTCCCAATAAGAGTAATAATACACATGAGTAGCTGCCAAAAATTTAGAGCAAATTTGAAATTTTCCAACAAGAGATAGAGGCATGGTGATCCAAAAAGAATTTTTTTAACTCTCTACACCATATAAGACCATATCTTAGAGGAAGATGCCCTAAAATCAAAAGGTATGCCAATAAACTTAAATTTAACCACTATAATAAACCACTGCCATTGATATCCTTTCAACCAAGGAGGTTTAGGGCCCAAAGAATGATTTTAACATTGAGTCTTACTCCATTGAATAGATGAACTTGAATCCAAACAAAAGATATGGAGACATTCTATGGAATTACTAACAAAAACTTATTCTTCTTGAAGAGAAGGAAAAGAATCATCCATGAAGTGGCCATTTAAAATTTGTCTATCAGACGGAGGGAGGGAGATGCCTTTCACCAAGCCCCTGGCAACATAATTATCTAGGAGGTAGCTAAATCTATTTATTTCTAGCATATATAAATAAGGGGATAAAGGGAATATTTGTTAGATAGAAAAATGAAGTTTAAATTGAGAATATTGGGTTTCATTCATAGTGACACAAGACCCATCATCCTAAAAAATCATGTTAGTAGTTTGAATGAATTTGGAGCTAAAACCAAGGGCCCGCTATATATCCAAAATGAAGGGCCACTCAATACGATCATAAACTTTCTCAAAATCAATCTTGATAAATAGATCCTTTTGAGTAGAAAGTCGAGCCCATTCCATACCTTCACAAATGTAAATGACATTGTCTAGAATGAATCTATTATGAATGAAACCAGTTTACTCATTGCTGATAATTAAAGGGAAAATGTGTTTGATCATGAGGGATAAAGCCTTTGAAATAATCTTATAGGAAGCATTGAGAAAATTAATAGGCCTCCAATTGGTGATTATTTTAGGATCACCATCCTTGGGAATAAACATGATGTTACACTAGTTTATAAGTGATCCCAAAGAGATGGTTAGAAAAAATATAGAATAAACTCAGTGAAGATCAAGACCAATAGTATTCCAAAGGGTTTGGTAGATCTCACATGGTAAACTATCAATTCCTAGATATTTTTCAATTACCATATTCTTAATATCTACATGGAGGTCATTAAGAGATAAGGGCCTATCATAGGATACTCTTTGAGAATTGGAAACTTTACAGGGAACCACATGGAGGCATTTATGGAGAGCCACCTCTCATTCTAGAGAAGAAGCTTGTGATGAGAAAACACCATGGTAATGATGCACAAAAGCTTGTATAATGTTAGGAAGTTTGGTAATCTAATTGTTTCCTTGACAACTTTGTGTAGACACCTAAAATTGGCTATCAATAACCACCAACCAAGCTTTTGGCCAATTTCCACCTGAAATGCACAATTTGGCCTAAAAACATTAAAACATGCAAAATGGTGTGAAAATGATATATTAAAATGCTGATTTTGGCCAAGGTATCCCTAAATGGGGAAATGCAATTTATGGGCCAACTAACTTTGATTAGTCCATTTCGAGTCAAAATGCCCAATTTTCACCCATGTGCTCTGGACTGCTCTTTCTTATCAAATATTTTACACAAGACTCAAGCCTTTGTTATTTTTTGTTGGTAACATCCTAAATGGGAATATATATCCAATGCATCTAAAAGTGACTTCCAATTCCAATCCATTCAATTTTAGGACCAATAACATGCATTCTAATCAATTTGAGTAATTTGTGCATAAAGTGCTTAAACATGCTTAAGAGCTAATTAACCCAAATCAAGGAATAATTAATAATTCCATGGAAACTTGTTGAATATTTGTTTTTAGAAATGAATATTTAATGTCTGCATCATCAAGTGACCTCATGTATGGGGAAGACATCTTTAGGCCATAAATTCCATAAATATCAAGATTCATGCCCTCCATGCCTCATCAATGCCTTATATGATGCCCTCCATGCCTCTTAATTGCCCCTTTTTCCAATGACACGATGAGGATAATTACAAATTTTAATTGAAAATTTGAATTAATCCTCAACCACACATCTTAATCTTGAGATGGATGGTTGATGTTGATTATGATCAAATCCAAAAATCTATAAATAAGAGGCCTCACAACATCATTTCTAAGCTTAATTTTTGTAAAGTTATAATGCAGGATTGGTTCCAAAAAGCTTCAAGAAAATAGTGTTATAATTACAAATTGATTCCAAGCCATAAGCCAAAGGTGCCAAGGAGAGATGGAGGTTTTCAAGCTTCCATTTCCAAGGACTTCATGAGCACAAGTCGAGCAAGCCACCATTACAAAGGCATTTGGAGCATCCAAAGAAGGTGAAAAGAATTCTTGTGTTTTCATTCCTTGATTTTTATTGTGATAGTCATTTTATTTTGTTAAATAATCTCTCTCTAGTGTCTAGGCCTAGAGATGTTATGTTATTAGTGTGTTTATTTCACTTTCTTTTCATTTTGGAACTAACATAATACTAACCATCCTCTCTTGAGTCAAATTCCTAGATCACATAATGGACATGCCTGATGGGACTAGACATATCTCACACATGAATAATATCATTTTGCATCTTTAAAATATTCATTTGGATCATTAAAACTCTTAAAAATTGATTTTATAACTTTATTTTGCCATTTTTTGTTGCCACAGGTTTACACAGTAACTGACATCGATTATTAAAATTGTCATCAATTGGCATAGGCATCATCAGTCATTATTTATGTAACTGATGTTGGTGGTATATAACTGACATCAGTCACTATGTTTTCTTAAAAACACAAACCCGAGAGCTATTTTAAAATGCTTGGTTTGGGGTCATACGAACTCCATTTTGGATGATTTTTTTTTTAAACCACATATTTTCTCCTAAATTTTCAGAATTTGGAATTATTTTATCTTCAAGTTTCATATAGGTTTTAAAAAATTTGGAAAATCCATTTAAAATGTTTATAATCTAACATATTTACTTTTGGGATGATGCCTTAAGGGTAGACAGGGAACTAGCAAATTTCAAGTTTGATAAATCATGTTTTAGAACATATTTTGCATGCTTTAAAATAAATTAGGAACATTATTTTTGTGCTTAAAATAACATTTAAATTTATTAAATAATTTTTTGTACAATTAGTTTTCAAATTTATAACTAAGACCAAGGGGTCAAATGAACACCACTCAATCTTTTGAATCTGGTGCTTAAAAATGAACTCATCTTTCTAAAAGTTTCTTGTTTTCAATAGTTATTTAAATCAAAACTTGTTTGGAAAAGAGAGGGGTGTTGCATGTATGTTCTTCCATTTTTCCCCTTTAGGGAACCCTTGGAATCAAAAGTGTCATTCATATTTCACAAAGCCTAGTCCAAGGCTTAGAAAGAATGTCGTCTAAAGTGCTCCCCAAAAAATCATCAAAGTTTAGGTGATCTTGAAAACAACCCTAAAGTCTTTCTACTTTCATGCTTTATTTAGTTATGTATCTTGGCTTGCGAGGGTCACTTCATCACCTCTCACAAGTTCTTTAGGGAAGCTTTGACCCAGGGTTTCATCTCCTGACATTACCTTCATATGACTCTTTTAGAGTTGCACATGGGACGTAGTTGCACTTTGGACATCACACTACACTGAGTGAATAGTAGGATGTAGTGGTTGCAAAAGGGATTAGACATTTTTGAAACAAGCTGAGTGATACAGACCCAAAATCTATGTTTTTATTTTGCATTGTTTGGCATGAAAGTCATTATGCAATTGATTCCCCTAGTGGTGTTTGAAACTTGATAGTTTAGTCCACCCCATTTTTCCATACCCTTATTAGTATTTGGATGATTGTGCTTAGTGTATTTTGGTCATTTTTGCTTGGTATGTTTTGAGACTAAAAACTTTTTTTTTTTTCATAAAGCCATGTCAAAACCAATTTATCTATATGTCACTCTTTTATCTAAAGAGGTGTTATGCTATCCGTTTTACACCACACTTGTGCCTTGATTTTTTTGATAAAATTATTTGTGTGTGTGTGATTTGAATTGTAGAGGGTAGTGTTATGCTACCCAAATCATGTTAAACCATTTTGATCCTTTTAAGTCTTTTGAAACATAACATTGACCACATCATTTGAGCATGCTTACACCATTAGGCTGCTCAATTTAAAACTTATTTACCATTAAATCAAAACCAATTATTTTAAACCATTTTGTGTATACCATTTAGACCTTTGTCTTGTACCATCATGCTATCCAATCTTGTCTAGCCTGTTTGGTCTAATCCTAGTTTTCAACATTGATTTTTCAATTAGCCTTGTCAATTTTAGATCTAGACATTGATTAATTTATGTTTAGGCCTTAATTCATGGGGTTGATACACAGATATTTCTCTTTTGGGTTTCATAACTTGAGTTAATTGATTACCCAAATTTTAAAACTATTGATGGTTTGTCTATTTAGTGCCTATCCTCATCATTGTTTGTGCCTTTATTTGGGAGAACACAACCTTTCTCAAAGAGCCTTTTACTTATACCTTATGCCAACTGATCATGTTTATGTTTGATTTCATATGTCGGGTCTATGCCAAAGTTATTTCTAAACCTGTTAGATTAAATCAAATCACATTAGCCTTTATTTTAAGTCTATCTATTGACACTATTTGGCCAAGAGTCTTAGCACATGCCTATTTTTTTGAGCCTAGCTTTTGACTCTGCATTTGGACAAAAGACCTAGCAACTCAACTTTTCCCTTTCCTAGTTTAGACCTTGTTTGGAACACTTTGACCTAGACCTTTGACATGTCAATTTTTATTCAGATGTTTGACCTTTTATGCATGTGAAATTTGACATTAGACATTTGATTTTAGGCTATTTTATGCCAAGTCTTAGCATAAATCATTTTGGAGATACGGCTCCACTTTCAAACCACATTAGAGGTATAGCTCCAACTTTTGACCAATTTAGACCAAGTTTGAACCATTTGTCTTTTGGACATAGTTTTTCAGAGTTTGTAGAACTCTAAGTCTTTTTATTTTTGGAGCTTTCATCATTAACATGGATATGTCTCACTACACTTAAGGTAGAGTCACTTATAATCTGAATTATGATAGAATGGATGCACAAAATGACTATTATGGCTTTTGTCAAGACCCCAATGACGCTAATATGGCTTTTGAGATAGATTTATATCTGACTCATATTAATCATTCATGGGAACAAAGTCATGAAGCAACTTACAATCCAACTCAAGACCTTTATTGGTATGAAGAGGCTTGTGAGGAGGAGTTTGAAGACCCAACTACATATAATGTTGTTTGGGATATGAATTGATACCTTCTTTACAATATTTAGTACATGAAATATAGTCAATAACTAGCTTATGCTCCAACTCATGCCTAGGATGATATGGTTTATGAGGAAGACTTAGATGATTTTGCTTATGAAAGCAATCAAGTTTCATGACATCCTTTTGTTATCTAATCATCATCTACCCCTAACCCTCCTTTGGATTATATGAGCTATCAAGCTCTGCAATATCCAAGGAATGCCATTATCATTCCAAGACCTAGTCCTTTGGCTTATGTGAGCAATCATGCTCCACACTACCCTATCATTACCATTTCAAGACTTTATCCTTTGGCTCATGTGAGTAATCATGATCCCCAATGCCCTACCTTATCCAACTACAAGTCATTCCTCATCTAGTACCAATCCCAACCAAACCTCAACCGATCCAATCTTTTGAAGGCGAAAATATGTTCAGAACTGGTATTTTCTAACTCATTGGAAACCAAGGCCAAGAGAACCAACCAATCCAAGATGTTTTTATTGAATCAACCATTTGTGATAAGTCAACCTATGATAAATTTCCTATTGATCCTATACCAGTTGTCAAGGAGTCTCATTCTAATGAGCCAGTCTGTGTTGAGTCACTTCTTAATGATTATAACTACCTTTGGGTAAATCATTACCTCAATCATTTTCCTATTTTTCAAGAGCCTTCTATTGATAATCAAGTCTCTGAGGATTTGTCTCTTCACCTATTTCCCATCCTAGAGGAGTCTCACTTTGAAAAACTAGTTTTTGTGGAGCTATTATGCCATCATAGGTTGTTACGCATCTAAAAACAAATATTCAACAAGAAATCATTGTAATAGAGTACCCATTAGATGAAGAATCAAAGTTAGAGTCAAGTAATATTCTTGAACCAACATCAAATTTAGCATCAAAATTAGAATCAACATTAGTCTCAACATCAGATTTAGAGTCCTTTGAGTCAGAATCAAAAGATGAAGAATAATATGTTCATGACTATTACAACATTGGTTATGTATGCCTCATAGATCAATTTGAAAACATTTGTAATCCTTTTATATTTTTTGAAGATGAGTACTTCAGATTCAACACAAGTTCTCCTAGTATCTTCTACGAGGATTGTGCAACCTCTTCCCATTCCATTACCATTCCATAGGTCATTACCATCAACCAAGATAGCCATATTATTGACATTCCATATCTCATAAGTGTCCATTGGGACTGATATAATCACACTTTGTTGAACTGTATCCATGGTAACATAGCATTTGAAAAAGAGCAAGGAGGCTAAGAGAAATTTCATGTAACAGAAGAACATTCTCCTAGTGAGACTTTTTTGAAAGTGATAGAAGACAATAAAAGTCAAAAGTCAAAATTTCTTAGCGAAACCTTCTTGAAGGAACTATGAGACAATCAAGATAAATTCACTAGTGAAAACCTCATTGAGGCACCAATAGCTGAGCACAAAAGTTCTTCACTACTTGATGAAGATCAAATCAAAGATCAAATCAAAATAACTTCCAATCTACAGCCTAATTAGATGGTCACTAATCTCAAGATCAAACAACAAAAAAATCTAGTGGTCCTCTTAAGAAAAAAACTCTTTGGCCCCACCATAACCAAAATTATGTCAAATTTGACATCAATAACATTACGTGTGACTGAAAGTCCTGATCTTCATTTATTTCCCCACCATTACACATTCCATTATCATTTGCCATTCCATTTCATGATCAAACCTACCATCCATTATTTGTCCTTGTTTACCATCCATGGCTATACTTTCCTTTATAGAGGCTATAAAGATACCTTGTCTTGATGCTTGAAAAAATTAGAATCAATGACTAATGAAGATCATAAAATCATTCTTCACAACCAAATTTTTATCAAATTTTTGATAGAGCATCTTAGATGAGGTGTAGGATAGCAATTAACATGATCAAGTATTTTATTTTTTTCATTTATTGATTAGGATGTGCATCTCCCCATCATCAAGAATAACATAATCAAAAATCACACCCAGGCCAAAAACATGTACCCTATCATTTTACATTTCCTTTGTTACATTTCCATTTTCCATTGTCAAATATCCTAGCCATTTACCCCATCACTTGGGGGAAACCCTCCTACCATTTTATCTAATCTATCTAACCAACCATTATCCTTAGTAAGACCATGCCATCTTATCATTACATTCCTCTATCTATACCAAATCTTGTTTTTAGTCATCCTACCCAATCCTATTTTGATCTTGGTTCATTTGGTTCTTCTCACACCTTTCGTAAGGGGATTCTAATCAAGTTTCAATAATAAATCAAATCTGTGTTTCAATGAAAGTATATGAAATTAGTGTGACAATTTATTTGGAAAGATATATCTCATCCTATATCCATTTTTGTTTATGTGAACCTGATTATAACTGCCTATGGGCAAATTAGTGTCTCACTAGTCTTACTACTAATTATAACTGCCTATGGGAAAATTAGTATCATTGACCTATGTTATTGTATCCTAGTTATAACCACCTATGGGAAAACTAGGGGAAATACTTGTTTATCATGAATTGTCGCATCACCATGCCATCATTATTTTCATTTGATTGGCTATTTGCCAGATTTGAGAACTTGTTGGGACCTAGTTGGTTTTGTTCCCCACCTTTTGTGTGGATGGAATTACTATGACTTGAGGTTGTTTTTGGACTATGTGGGTCATTCTAAATTCATGTTGAGGTCACTTTAGTCCCCTTTTCCACACACTCTCACCATTTTGTGAGTAGGTATCTTGTCATTCTCTAATGAGTTAAGATACCTCAAAATTCCAAAAACATTCATAACATTTTAAAAATCCAAAAACATTTATCCTATCTAAGCCTAGTCAGTTATCCTCAATTCACCTTATTGGGGTATTATCATTGTTAGGATGCTTTATTTTTCTTTTATTTTTAGGCTTTCTATTTTTTTATTTATTTTAAGTTGTTTGTTTGTTTGTTTTTTATTTGTTTATTTTTTTGCTTGCCTATTTGTTTGATTTCAGCATTGTTACTTCAACTTAGTCTATGTGTTCATTGGGTGGTTCCTTGCACACATTATTCTTGAGTCTATCTATATTCATTCATCAACATTTTCATCATGGTTTGTATCATTGATGCATTGTTTTTTAAGTGTTTATTGGATCAAGAGTCAGTCCTTACACATATTTTGGGATAGTCTTTATGGTGTTCTATCATGAAGCCTACCATCACATGCTATAGCAAAAATTAGTTTCAAGACAGTATACAATTAATGGATCCATAGAATTTTCTCCTTGGCCCCTTGGCAAATCTTTCCATCCCACCCTTGATCAAATTAACCCAATGACCATTCTAGTTGTATCATTGCTAGTCAAGATGTGCATCTCCTCATTGGCAGGTACAACTAAATCATTCTATTGATCAATCTTATTCCTCTATCCATCTCTTTCATCATTTTTTGCCCACTCATATTTAATCTATATTCTCAGTTATATCCTTGAGTTATGCTTACTAATCAACCTCAACTGGGACACAATCATCTTTAGCCAATCTAGGTCTTTTTAATGATTTTAACCGCCTATGAGTAAATCATTATTTTGACTTTTATTCTTGATTATAACTACCTTTGGGAAAATTAGTATCCTTTTTACATCAATGCATGAAAGAATTTTCTCATTTTCAATAAACTCAACCATGGGTTAATTCCACCTTTCTTCTTGTTTCTTTTCGAGGGATCATTCATCAACAAATGTGACAACCACTCCCTTAAGGGGGCATCATCATAGGCTTGCCAAAACCATTTGGATCTTTGTTCTTCAACCATGATATTTTTTTTGGCATATAGGGCATTTATCATTCTTTAAGAAGACATTGCTATGCTTATAGTTTGTAACACCTTCCCAAACAAGGGCAAATAGTAGACACCTAAAACTGGTTGTTGATAACCTTTAACTAGGCTTTTGGCCAATTTCCACCTGAAATGCACAATTTGGCATAAAAATACTAAAACATGCAAAATGATGTGAAAATGATATATTCAAATAACAATTTTTGTTAGGGTATCCCTAAATGGGGTAATGAAATTTATGGGCCAACTAGCTTTGATCAGTCCATTTTGAGTCAAAATGCCAAATTTGCACCCATGTGCTCTAAACTGCTCTTTCCTATCTAATATTTTACATAAGACTCATGCCTTTGTTATTTATTGTTGCCAAATTTCTAAATAGAAATATGCATCCAATGCATCTGATATTGACTTCCAATTCTAATATAATTAAATTTAGGACCAATAACAAGGCATTCTGATCAATTTGAGTAATTTGTGCATAAAGTGCTTAAACATGCTTAAGAACTAATTAACCCAAATCAAGGCATAATTAATAAATCCATGGAAACTTGTTGAATATTTGTTTTTAGAAATGAATATTGAATATCTACATCATCAAGTGACCTCATTTCTTGGGAAGACATCTCTAGGCCATAAATACCATAAATATCAAGATTCATGCCCTCCATGCCTCATCAATGCCTTTTATGATGCCCTACATGCCTCTTAATTGCCCCTTCTTCTAATGCCATGATGAGGATAATTACAAATTTTAATTACAAAATTGAATTAATCCTCAACCACACATCTCAATCTTGAGATGGATGGTTGAGGTTGATTCTGATCAAATCCAAAAATCTATAAATAAGAGGCCTCACAACAACATTTCTAAGCTTAATTTTTGTAAATTTATAATGCAAGATTGGTTCCAAAAAGCTTCAAGTAAATAGTGTTATAATGCCAAATTGATTCCAAGCTAAGCCAAGCCACAAGCCAAAGGTGCCAAGGAGAGATGGAGGTTGTCAAGCTTCCATTTCCAAGGATTTCATGAGCACAAGCCAAGAAATCCACCATTATAAAGGCATTTGGAGCATCCAAAGAAGGTGAAAGGAATTCTTGTGTTTTCATTCCTTGCTTTCTAGTTGTGTTTGTTATTTTCTTTTTTCAACTAAGCTCTCCCTAGTGTCTAGGCCTAGAGATGTTATGCTATTAGTGTGTTTATTTCACTTTGTTTTCATTTTGGAACTAACACCATACTAACCATCCTCTCTTGAGTCAAATTCCTAGATCACACTTTAATTCTATCAGCAGCTCTCCTAAAGTAGAGAAGGTTAAAAATTCCTTAGAGACTTTGTCTCCAATTTTCAACTAGTCCATACAAGCCCTTAGTTGATCTCCTATGGCATTTTAAGTATCCTCAATTTGGAGCTTATGTCTCTAATGTGCCACTTGAATTTGGAGGTGAACATTGAAAGGCAGTTACTCTAGTTCCTATGAAACCTGGATATATTCATGGTTTATAGCATTATGCAGATGTCATATAAAAGAGGCTAATTATTTGTCATAGATCTAAATAAAGGTGGAATTATTAAAAATATCATTTGACCATCACTGAATCCATCTATTATCTCCCTCTAGTTGAGGAACCAAGTTCTAAATTTTAAAAATATGCCCCATTATTCTTTCATGCTTGAGGAGACTAGTATTGAGATAGAATTGAGTGGAGCCAAACTTAACTTGAGGTATGGTCCACTCAATATTGAAACAAATAGGGTGATTATCTAATAAAAATTATCAAGGATGATCGAAATTAGTCTGTCATAGATAAGCGTAAAAGGGAAAAGATCTCGCTCAGCTAGCAAGGCTTAGTCAAGCCACTGAAGCACCTTGTATTCTCCCTGTTTAAATTTGGACTAAGTAAATTAGGGAGAATTTGAATTTTTTTCTCTCATGATTATTAATATCAAACTCCCCAATTTTTTTATGCATATAAAACTAGGATTCATGCTCACTAGTATAACATCACATTGGAAGGCATCCTTATTTATCCTCAACCAATTTCACCATGTTGAAATCACCATAGAAGATCCCAAGCTCATTTGAAATTGAGTCAACCATCCACCTCCATAGGGTGGTTTGTTCCACAAAATCATTAGAGGCATATAAGTTAACCAACCCAATGATGTGGTTATTAAAGTAAAAAAGGGTCCACAACACTTGGTGGGTGGGGTCAGAGCTCCAGGAAATAATATACTAAGCAAGCTTTAGAGCCCAAAAAGTGATGGCCCCACCATGCCTGGATTCATGCCCATTAGCTTGAGATATGGTTCTACACCAAATTATTCATGTTGCATTCTCTAGTAATAAGCCATAAATCTTGACCTTTTACAAACAAAGAATTTTCATGCTAATAAAGAGTTGAAAATTATTCTTGATAACATACTTATGTAGTGGATCAATAAGGCCTTGAAAATTTCAAGAGTGAAAAATAATTGGGCATTATCAATTTGCATGTCATTCTCCTCTAAGACATCTTCTAGCATAGTAAATTTATTAAACATGAGTTTTTTGGGAAAGAAATAATTTATTCTAAATGGTTGTCACTTATGTGCCATATATTCCTCATCTTCAAGATATGGATAAGGTTTTAAGAATGTTGGAACATTTTTTTTTGGTCCAAGGTGACCAAACTCTATGCTTCCTCTAGAACACTCACCCTAGGAGAGGGTTGTGATAGTGGCACTAAGGGTAGCATTTCAACAAGAGAGGCAACTACTTGCAAAGTACACA
The DNA here is from genome assembly GCA_037957365.1 of Torreya grandis. NCBI lineage: Eukaryota > Viridiplantae > Streptophyta > Pinopsida > Cupressales > Taxaceae > Torreya > Torreya grandis. The sequence continues at coordinate 45,795 of JARHVA010001548.1, forward strand.
CAAGTAGAGGAGAATTTTTATTAGGCAAATCAATTTTTCCAATAGAAGTCAAGGCATGATTATTCCCAACATGAATATAAGAAGAATCTTATGGCCTATCACAACCTTTGGAAGAGTTATTTTTTTGTTGGTGATGGTAGTCTAACCATCATTATTGACCTTCTATCATTTGGCTTTAAATCCTCCCTTTTCCTAAGGAAGAGGGGGTGTATGCGCCATCAGAGGACATTCCTAGATCATATGTTCTAAGGATTGGCACTAAAATCAAGTATTTAAGAGATTTATATACAAAACATGCTAAGAAAAATAGTTAGTGCTAATTTATATATCAATAGAATCTTTCAAATATTGGAATAAATCCACTTCAACACAAACCCTATTTTGGGTATGAGCCATAAAGAACTTGGTTTGAGCATGGCATATGAAATACCCTATGGGTTTTATGAGCTGGTCAATAAAACCCCATAAGGGGAGAGGGAATCCAATAAATTTAACCCAAATAGATATTTTTAGCTTTGCTTTCTCTGAGACTTAAAAATCTCAAGTCCAGTGAGAAAAGAAAACTAGAGTGTTAAAAATAAACTAAGGCCCATGGTTAACAATGGCTTTGTAGTGCTCTAGGTTTTAAAATCAAAACAAAAAAATCCATTGGTAAGGTTTTGGACTCCTTCCAGCTTCACACCATGGCCTTGTTAATGGTTTTGAACCCATTACTTCAGAAGGCTCTCAGGGGGGACTCGACCAACAAAGTAAGCAATCAAAGTAAAATTTTCAAAGAAATGATAAGATTTATCAAATTCAAGCATATCCAGAATAACATCAAGTAATGGAGAGTCAAAATCATCCGCATTACCTCATGGAAGACTCTCAGGATGAATTTCCACACCTGCTTCAGGAAAAATCAAACAAATTTGAAATTAAGTTATAGGAAATAGTTGCACACACATATAGAAATAAATATACATTTATGGATTGGAGTATGCACAATAAGTATTCATGAGTGAGCCCTACCTTAGTTGGATTGAAGCTTGAATCCCCTACTTGAGATTAAAAGAGTTACCCCAATTCATATGATCTTTAATTAACTTATAGAAATAAAGGAATTACTACATAATTATTACAAATCTATTCTGGTCATAATGAACTTCTAAACTAAACTGGATTGATTGAATTATTGATTAATTAATGATCTACTCTACACATCTACATCTATTTATTATGTATATGAGAGGAAAAAATTTATTTAGATATTTAAGATCTAATTATTACAAAAATAAATCTACAACAGTGCATAGAATAGAAAATATTACAATAATAGACTATAATAGTTATAACTAAATCAATAGATATATCATGCAAGTCATATTTCAATGGAATATATAAAGATACAAACAAGAAAATGAAGGAATATTCTAGTAGGAAATGTCTTTCAGCTCCTATATTTATGAATTAGTAAATATATTTTTCCCATTTAAGCATGTGTGGACCATAACTCATAACAAATTACAACCATTTCCAATTGTCAACTACTTCCTAGACCCCTCTTATAATTTTGGTAGCTAACTCTGAAGTTACTTTTAGAATCACCTCAAATTAATCTAAAATAACATTGAAAAATTGTTCACAAAAAATCTATAACCATTTTTATGGATATGCTTCAACAATGGCTACAATTGCCATAGTCAGTTTTTATGGTGGTTGCACATCCAATGGATATAGGTTGAAAGTCTATAAAGAGGTAAAATCATGAATAATCATGTATTATTTATTAGTCATTAGTAATAAAAAATGATAAAAAAATCATATTATTTTATCTAGAAACCATAAAACTAAACATATATAATGTGCATGCATGCATGCACACGTGTGTGTGTGTGTGTGTGTGTGTGTGTGTGTGTGTGTGTGTGTGTGTGTGTGTGTGTGTGTGTGTGTGTGTGTGTGTGTGTGTGTGTGTGTGTGTGTGTGTGTGATGTGCTAATATGGATAAATATGAATACAATTTCATTGCAGGTTCATGGAATAGTGGTATTAAAAGGGGGTTCTATGGATAGATAAGAGTCATAAGGGACATTTTTGGGACTCATCAATGTTCTTGAATTCAATATCACTTTGTGATTAAGTGTATATGTGCTTTGCTTATTTTATGTTGTTAGGATTCTATTATGTTTTGTGTGTTCACTATATGCTTACTATTTTATATAACATACATTTTTTATTTGTGTTTGATGTATGTTCCTTTCTAATATTTGTATTTTTTATATGTCGCATGTCTATATTTTATATATTTTCATAATCTATTGTGTGTGATGTCATGCTATATAGGGTAATGATTTTTATGTTTTCTATGAATAATTTATGCATGAAATTTCTTGTTTTATGCTTAAGATGTGTTACTTGATCACTTTTGTATAGTATGTTTGTGAAATTTCTTGTTTTATGCATGGTGTTATATTTCCTATATTTACTTTGGGTGTGGGATGTTTACTTTAAGATTATGTTCCTTTTTTACTTTGTTTAAATTGCATTATTGTATTATTAGTACCATGATCTATACTATGCAAAGTCATCTTATTTTTTGCATGATCCATATCATGTAGATGTTTATCATTTCTTGCTTACATTGCCATGATTCCTATCATGCATCTATTGAGGAAAATCACCATATTTTTACTTGGCATTGATATATCTAATGTTAAAATTACTTGTATTGAGGAATGCTCTTTTGGTGATTCATTATATATACTTAATCCACGTGGGGTGTATTATATTTATACTTCATTGATTACATGTTTCCCATGAGGTGGATATCGCTACTATACTTACAATGATTCAATTATTTCCATGTGGGCCATATTACACTTGTGCTAACATAGATTATTGTTGTCAATCAGACTTACACCCCTGTGGAGGTAGTTTCAAGCCTTCACAATCTGTTGAAACATGGAAACAATCCTAGGTTATGGGCGACCTAATCAGTGGAATGAATCTATAGATTATAAGGGATAGCTCCCTTTGGCATATCAATTAGGATCTTTTCTCTATGCTACAAACTGTTAGGAAAAGAGAGAAAAAATTGAATAAAAATCCTATCTAATGATGGCGATACACCTATATTTTTTGATTGATCCACTCAATTTGAGCTCCTAAGAACACTAATTTAGACAAGAAAAGGGCTAAAATTTCAACTCCAATTGACCAATATTTATAATTATTTCATGAAAATGTTTTATCTAGTGATCCAAGCTTGAGGGACATGAAAGAGTAGGCCTGATTTAAGGCACTAACCAGCCACTTATATCCACTGTAAACTTAGCTAAGAGACATCAAACATAGAACATGATGATGGGGAATCCAGAACAACACACCTGTTCTGATCCCACTTGTTAGGATCTTGCTCCTCAGAAAGAGCACAATATGATTACCAAATATAAGCAATTAAACATGCGGAAATAACTAGAAGTACAAGTAACTAGAATTCACAAATAGCACAGAATATGAGAGACAATACACAATCTTGTATTAATACTCATTCAGAAAGAAAATATAATAAAGAAGATCCCACTTCTTCTTCCACCTCTCAGAGGCTTCCCACACCTCAAGGGCTCCCAGTAATTCTCAATCAAGAGTTCACTCTCCTACCAAAAATGGTCCCAACACACAACTCACACACAGAATTGGTGTTCACCTCTCTAACCAGTCAGTAATAACCCTGCCAGTACACCAAGTACTCAAAGTACTTCAAGTAGATCTCCCATGAACCTATAACCTGCAATTCAACAGACCATACTTACACATGTAGATCTCCTATGAGCTTGCAACAACCTGCAACTCAATGATCTTACAATGGAAGGATCTTCCTTGCCTTCCTTTCTAGCTCATAATTACAATGCATGCCAATGGGTCTATAAATAGATCCCACACTTAAACAATAACTTAGACTCTTAGTTTACTAATAATAGACACGCAGCTCAAGACTCAAAATAGCCTTTACATGCAAACAATAAATTCAACAAACTAATTGTTCATGCAACGAACAGTTCTAGAACACACAGGTGACCGACGTCAGCTGACTCCCTGCTGATGTTAGTTGCCTTTTGCACTGAATCTGACCGATGTCAGTCCCACTGCTGATGCTGATATCCCTGGAACTCAGCAACCTCCTCCATGTCTACAACAAGTTGAAGCTTTTAGCTCCACAACCTAACAATCTCCCACTTGGAGATAAACAGCTGCAACTATACCTATACCTATACATCATCTAGTTTGTTTCTTGGCACTGTATCCCTCTTCAAGATCACCCTTGAAGACCAACCACCACAAAACCTGTGGTGCACCTCCTGTCATCCAAATCACCTACCACATCTGCATCTACAAACCATGTAGAAAATAACTTGACCCTGCATAGCATGTGCACCTGCTGTTGGTCCCTCTCAAATACCTGAGAATCCACTGAACTGCCCTCCAGTGCTTCTTTCTCGGATTGGCTCCTAACTTTTTGACAACTCCCACTGCTTGGGAAAACTTAGGTTTAGTACATATGTACTCAACCTCATTATGTGAATCAAGACACTATTCATAAAATTTTCCAACCATCGGCGTGCTAACTGATCTCACACAATCATCCTGAAACAAAGTCAACCTGTGACCTTCCATGTCCCTAGAACACACTCATGCCAAAGAATCTTACTGCTCCCAGATTCCTCATGACATTCCTCTGAACTAGCTTTACCTTTAGTTCAGCAACTCCCTGTATTTGTAACCCTGCTACAAGCACAACATATAGTAATAGGATAATGTAGCTAATATTATCCAACCTGGTAAAGAGAAACATGATGATCAAACCTCCATTGTCCTGCAGCTTATTCAAGACCATATACCCTGGCCTTTCATCTCACATATCCATTCCCACTCTTCTTCATCCTGAACATCCATTCGTCTCTTAGTGCTTCCTTCCAGCTGGCAAATCCACCCAAAACTCCCATTTGGTTCTTCTCCAAGGAATCACATCCTTCATCCATGCCAAGCTCCCACTGTTTCTTGGATCTACCTGCTCTGCTTCTTTAACAACTTCCTAGTTCTTTACCATTAGTGAGCAACAAGTAGTGTAAAGAAGGGAAATGATGAATTTGAGGCTTACTTACCCTTTAAGTCCTCTATATGGGCACTTGAGACTCCTTGACAGCTTGCTGTCTACCCAAAATCCATCTTAGTGATCGATGCCGATCACATCTCAGTCTGTACCCGACCGATGTCGGTTCCATGTGACTGCCTCACTACCGACATCAATTCCCCCTAACCGATGTTGGTGTTTATCTGTCCCTGAGTCACTAACATCAGGTTGCACATAGCTAACATCGGTCCCTGTCTGGACGCTGACGTCAGTTTTTTAACTGACATCGGTCTCTGTGTTTTTCTTGTGAGAAATGACTTCTATCTGCGAGCTCCTTTTGGATCAAACCCTTGTCCAAATCAACCTTGCTCTGCTCAAAATTCCTCAGCCCCTTGAACTGAACTCTGTCTATCACCTTCTCCTTGAAAACCAAGGCTTTCCTGCTCTTGTCACTAACATCGGATTCCTCAAGAAATGTCACTTTATTCCTCTACTTACAAAAATCTTGATTCATGCTTTTCAAATCCAAAAGCATACCCTTTGACTCAAGAACATGCATCTCCTTCTTATTCATGTGACCAAGCCTATTAAGCCACATCTTCAAATCTACAGCTGAAGTAGATAACCCAAAAAGAGAATTAGTAATACAAGTAGATAGATAAAGCGTACCTACTTTCTTACCTCTTGCTACAACAAGTGCACCCTTGGTAACCTTTCAAGAGTCCGCTGTGAGAGTTACTGTGCAACCCTCATCACCCAAACTTCTTATAGAAATTAAATTCCACTCCAGAACTGGGACATGCATGACCTCCTTCAACACCCATGTGTTACCTATCTACAATTTCAGCTTCACTTTCCCTTTGCCAACCATCTGACAAGGCTTACCATCCCCTAAACAAATTTCTCTAAAGTCTCCCTGGACATACATACTCATGAAAAAATTCCCTATTTGGGGATGCATGAAAAGAGGCACCAGAATCTAAAACCCAAGATTCTATTTTATCTAAAGAACATACTAGAGCATCTTATGCAACGAACTCTGCAACATCTGCTTCTCCTTTATGTCCTTCATGCTGATCTTCAACTGACCTGCAATCTCTTTTTAAGTGCCCTTGCTTTCCACATTTCCAGCAGGTTATTCTACCATACCTGGACTTGGATCTCCTTGATCTCCCATGCTCGATCTTCTCTCTTTGCCTTCCCTTGCCTTCAACATCAAAGCATTCCTTGATGATTCACCTGTGCTTTTCCTGCGTATATCTTCATTCAAGATTACACTCACAACATCATCCACTTTTAAGATTTTTAAAGCAGATGTAGTATTACTAACTGCCATTACCAAATTATCCCATCTTTTAGGTAATGAGCATAAGATTAAGAGAGCCTTAATTTCATCATCAAAAACAATATTGACTGAATTTAACTAGTTTACCAAACCATGGAAATCACTAAGATGACTATGTACAGATCCACCTTCCAACATTTGCAAATTAAATACTTGCTTAATAAGAAATACCTTATTCAAAGCTAAGGGTTTTTCATATAAATTTGCCAAATATTCCATCAACTCTACCATTGTCTTAGCGTGTGATAAGTTGGAAATCACAGACGATGCAAGACTCAACCTTATAGATCCCAGAGCCTTCCAATCAAGAACCTCCCATTCTTCATCCTTCATATCCCAGGGCTTGCAATCAACCCCACCCAACGGTAAGTACAAATCTTTTTGATATAGATAATATTCAATTTACATCCTCCATATTTGATATTTCTTGCCATTAAACTTCTCCATTCTTAGCTTACTGTCTTCTGTCATTGCTCTACTCCCACTCAAATAGAAACTCCTGTGAGTAACATATAATCAACACACACTAACCAAATCTGATACAACCTGTTAGTATCCCAACCAAAAGCTCTGATACCAGTTGATGGGGAATCCAGAACAACACACCTATTCTGATCCCACTTGTTAGGATCTTGCTCCTCAGAAAGAGCACAATATGATTACCAAATACAAGCAATTAAATATGCGGAAATAACCAGAAGTACAAGTAACTAGAATTCACAAATAACACAGAATATGAGAGACAATACACAATCTTGTATTAATACTCATTCAAAAAGAAAATATAATAAAGAAGATCCCACTTCTTCTTCCACCTCTCAGAGGCTTCCCATACCTCAAGGGCTCCCAGTAATTCTCAATCAAGAGTTCACTCTCCTACCAAAAATTGTCCCAACACACAACTCACACATAGAATTGGTGTTCACCTCTCCAACCAGTCAGTAATAACCCTACCAGTACACCAAGTACTCAAAGTACTTCAAGTAGATCTCCCATGAACTTGCAACCTACAATTCAACAAACCATACTTACACATGTAGATCTCCTATGAGCTTGCAACAACTTGCAACTCAATGATCTTACAATGGAAGGATCTTCCTTGCCTTTCTTTCTAGCTCATAATTAAAATACATGCCAATGGGTCTATAAATAGATCCCACACTTAAACAATAACTTAGACTCTTAGTTTACTAATAATAGACACGTAGCTCAAGACTCAAAATAACCTTTACATGCAAACAATCAATTCAACAAACTAACTATTCGTGCAACAAATAGTTCTGGAACACATAGGTGACCGACGTCGGTCCCTATCTGGCTAGAGGTGACCGACGTCGGCTGACTCCCTGCCAATGTTGGTTGCCTTCTGCACTGAATCTGACTGACGTCAGTCCCACTGCCAATGCCGGTATCCCTGGAACTCAGCAACCTCCTCCATGTCTGCAACAAGTTGAATCTTTTAGCTCCACAACCTAACACATGACCTATATAAACTGATCAAATATGTTGCTAGGTAATAATCAAGACTTGACAAGGAAGATAAATTCTATCAGTTATGCAAATCACTGACATGAACACACTATACCAACATTCTGAAAAATAAAAATAGTCCTATTAATCTAAAAAAAGGTTACAAACTCAGTCTTTGGAAGAATTTGATCTTGCTAAAAGAGGGATATAATTCAAGGCTAAAAAGCTAACTTATATAGAAAATAAACAACAGCTAAGAGGTTGGCACTAAAAATATAAAAGGAGGCTAACTCAGTCTAACTTGTGTTATTTCAACCTTCAAATAAAATCTATTTTTGTCTTATGCCTTACATGAAATCTCTTTGGCATTGAAAATGGAAGGTGAGCCCAAGCTTGAGTCAAAACTTCCAACATGCATGATGTTATACCAATCTCCAAATATGGAACTCATCTTGAGATACTGGAACATTTGAAAGGATATTCTTTGTATGAAATCAATGAGTAGATGTGGCACTTGATAACCAGTCAACTCTATAAATTAAGAATAGGAAACTCTGCATCTAAATTTAGAACTTCACTTGAACTACTCAAAATGTTTGAAAGGCTCAAATTAACAAGAGTGCATGTATGAAATCTACGTTAATCTCTCCAATGTTAAACTCCTTGAGTCCATGCAAATGAGTCCCCATTTTAGAATTGAAGGTGTCATGTTTGAAATGGTTACACATCTTGGACGTGTATAATCCTATTTTGGGCCACTTTGCATGTTATAGAATGCATTAATCTATTTATTGGCTATTGAAATATCTTGTATTTTGTTTTTTGGCTCTTTGTTTCTGTGTATTTCCTATAAAAATTTTGTAAAGGACTTTACTTTCTAAAGGAAATCTTTCTTCAGGTTTATGCCTTTTCCATTTCCCGCATATAAATTGTCCATGGGAATTTTCTCTTCTTCCTTTCATTTCCCTTCGGGCCTTCCTTTCCCTTTAACTCCTTGTTTATTTTGTGGGTAAATCTTCCAAAAGAATTATTTTAGAATTTTTGTCCCTCTTTTTCCCTTTAGTTGTTCCTCGAGCAATTTTCTCATAGGAATTGCTAAGTGTCCCTCCTAATTGGTCCAACAAAAAGTTCAAAGGAATTATATCTTTGGGTTTGTCTTTCACTTCCCCCTTGGCATTTTGAAAATGCCCCTCAAAATTTTTGACAAGCCCTTTAGATTTTGTAAATAGTCCTTTGAAAAGAAAAATATCCTTTTGGAAAAATTGTATGGTCCACTTGCCCTTCAGATTTTCACAAATTGCCCTTCGGATTTCTTTATAAAGTCCTTTTTTGAAGGCTAATAACCCTTCAGATTTTTTGTTTATAACTTTCTCAAAGGGCATATACCCTTTGGTATTTATTGAATTAAACCTTCTCGAAGGGCACATACCCTTCAAGATTCCTAAATGGATCATTTCCTTTCCTTTGGACAAAATGTCTGAAGGATTTGAACCTTTCTTTCCCTTTTCAAGTTACCTTTTGGACTTTTCCAAGTGGCCCTATTGAAAATTTTGAAAATCCCTTTGGATTTGTTGAGTTTTTCCCTTCAAATTTTTTATAAAGGTCCTTCAAAAAAGTTGACTTTCCCTTCAAATTTCTAAAGTGTCCCTATTGATTTTGATAATGGACTTTCCTGAAGGGAAAGTGCCCTTTGGGTTTCGTGTAATGGACCTCTCTCTTTGGACAATTCCTTCAGAAACTTTGCAATGGACGACCCAAAAGGAAAAGAGCCCAATTTTCCTCTATGAAATAGTCTTCAAAAAAATTGTAGAGGCCTTCAAAAAAATTTAAAAGGACTTTTTTGAAGGGCACAAACCCTTCAAAACTTTGAAATGATCTTTGCCCTTTTGAGAAGAACCTTTCTTCTTTTGAATCTCGAAGTCCTCTTTAGAATTTAATCCTTTCAACTTCTCTAATCAACATCTATTATTTATTAAAAAGAAAATACAAGTGAAATAAAACCCCCCTAAATCACCTAGATAACCTCAAGGCCTGTTAACCATGGATTTTCAAGGATTTTTTAACAAGGGTGGCAATTTGACCTGTGGGGTCAAAAAATTGTCAACATTTTGGCGACTCAATTGGGAAGCATGCCTTCTATGCTTAGATAACCTAGACATATACATGATTTTTTAATTCATAAATAAATGACAAATTTGATCCATGACTGTAAAATTTCTTTTAGCATGGGATAACCTTCATCCTCCAAAATAGAAGGGAAATAGAAAAAAATAGGAAAACTAACTAAACAAAGCAACTGTGCAAACAAGGCACTTATTTGGGACAAAATAGACTAAACTAATGTGCTTGAACAACACTTGGAGGAAAAAAAACTAACAAGGAACCTAGATAACCATGACAAACCATGATCCACCTAGATAAAAGGGAAATTTATAAACTCAATCAATCCAAGAGATGGTACAAGTTTCAAGGTAGGATGTTTATTAATCATAACCTTTGATAAGGAATTTTTCTTGTCTACCAACTATATTAGCATCTTCTCAAATGAGTCATCAATAGCAAACTAGTCACCAAAAAAGATAAACTCGTCAAGTACTTCCTGATATTTTTCATCTTGCTTGTCATCTACCACCTTGTCAAATGATATCTCATCTATGCATTGTTCTTGAGTGACCACATCCTTCTTATCAACTATTACAATTTCATCCATATCTTCAAGGAGTTTTGAATAGCCAAACCAATCTATATTATGATCTTGGATAGGTGATTCTTGATCATATTTCTCATAAACATGCTCTTTAATAGACAACATATCCATACAAAGTTCTTCAATCTCTTGCAGAGATTCAAGGTGTAGCTGTCAATCATCCTTATGTTCCTCATTTTGATCAATTTGAATAGGATTTATTTTAAATTTATCTAGATCCTTCTCAATATAAGATATCTCTAACTTAGCTATGACTTCAATTTGTACCAACTCCTCTTAGAGTTCCTTCTCATCAAGATCAGCCTTCTCACTCGCAACTATAATTGGATTCTCAACTATAACCCTAAGTGAATTATCAATGTGAAACTCCTCCACAAACACACCTAAATCATCCTCTTCATGTTCTGCAAGAACTTGACCTATAGCTGCAACCTTTTTTTTAGTTTTCTAGAGAATAGTCTCCTCTTGAAGAAGGGAGATGGTGGGAGGGTGATAAAATTCATTTGTTTGAGAGGGAGAATGAAGGATGGGAGGTTTATCATGATCAGATTTTGGAATCTAGAGGACAATGGAATTATCTAAGGAGTTTTGGAGAGGAGGGAAAGATAAACTCTTAAAGACCTCTATATTATGTTCCTCCCACTTGGCCATTACCTCATCAAAGTCTAAAACCTCTTTGTCCTCATGGACAACTCGTGCTTGAGAGATAAGTGGTGAAGAAAGGGAACTATAATAAGTCTTAACCTCATGAATAAGCTCTTGAATATAACTAGGAATCTCCCTTAGAACACACTAGATAATGATTAATAATTGCATGAGAATAAGGAACACAAGAACCCTTTGTAGACAAGTGGTTCAACTCAATTTTCTACCTCTCCCAAGCCTCCATCTTCTCCACTACAAGAATACACAACCCATTTATCTCTTTTGTATCATTGGAAACATGTTGAAATAGATCATTCACTTCTTCATACTAATAATTTGAACAAACTTTCCTTGCATAAGCTAGTATTTTGAGCTCTATTTCTTTCATTCTTTCTTGAAGACAAGACTGGTCATATGCAAAATCATAGCCATATGGGAAAGATGAAATCTGGTCCTAAGACTGATATGGCTCACAAGGAAGGTAAGAATCATGCACTTAATAATAAGGATCATGAGAAACCTGATAAGGCTCAACATAGCTTTGATAATACTCTTGATAAGGCTAATTATGCTCATAAAGAGGCTAATAAGAATCATAATAAGGCTGGTATGATTCATCATAAGGATGATAAGGAAACATAGCATAGGAATTATCTTCATACACAACCATCAAAAATCATTCTTGATAATGCAATAAGAGTAGAATTACATGGAAACCATGCCTAAACTATTATAAGCAATTGCTTGAGTTTGGAATCACCAAATACTTCATGAAGAACACTAATATAACTACAATTTCATCAAGACCAACTCCAATGTGTCCCAATAGGGGTTCCAAAAACTATTGTTAATTAGACTTGCAACCATATGAAGGTAGTTTTAGGTCTTCACAATTTACTCAAATATAGAAACAATCCTAGGCTATGGGTGACCTAATCAATGGATTGAATCTCTAGATTCTAAGGGCTAGCTCCCTTTGGTGTATCAATTAGGATCTTTTCTCTATGCTACAAACTAACAGGAAAAGAGAGAGAAACTCAAACAAAAATACTATCTAATGATGGTGATACACCTATATTTTTTTATTGATCCACTCAATTTGAGCTCTTAAGAACACTAATTTAGATAAGAAAAGGGCTAAACTTTCAACTCTAATTGACCAATATGCATAAGTATTTCATAGAAAGGTTTTATCTGGTGATCTAAGCTTGAGAGAAATGAAAGAATAACCCTGATTTAAGGCACTAACTAGCCACTTATATCCACTATAAACTCAACCAAGAGATGTCAAACATAGAACATGACTTGCATAAACTGATTAACTATGTTGTTAGGTAAGAATCAAGACTTGACAAGGAAGATAAATTCTATCACTTATGCAAATAACTGACATGAATACACTATACTAGCATTCTAAAAAATAAAAATAGTTCTATTAATCTAAAAAAAGGTTACAAACTCAATCTTTGGTAGAATTTGATCTTGCTAAAAGACAGATACGATTCAAGGCTAAAAAGCCAACTTATATAGAAAATAAACAATAGCCAAGAGGTTAGTGATGAAAATAGAAAAAGAGGTCAACACAGTCTAACTTGTGTTATTTTAGCCTTCAAATAAAATATATTTTTGTCTTATGCCTTGCATGAAATCTCTTTGGCATTGAAAATGGATGGTGAACCCAAGATTGAGTCAAAAATTCTAATATGCACGATGTTATGCCAATCTCCAAATATGGAACTCCTCTTGAGTTGTTTGAATGTTTGAAAGGCTCTTCTTTGTATGAAATAAATGAGTAGATGTGGCAATTGATAACCAGTCAACTCTATAAATTAAGAACATTCAACTCCACATCTAAATTTAGAACTCTGCTTGAATTGTTGGAAATGTTTGAAAGGCTCAGATTAAACTCTCCAATGTTAAACTCCTTGAGTCCTTCATATAAACAAGTCCCCATTTTAGAATTGAAGGTGTCATGTTTGAAATGGTTACACATCTTGGACGTGTCTAATCCTATTTTGGGCCACTTTGCATGCTATAAAATGTGTTAGTCTATTTATTGACTATTGAAATCTCTTGAATTTTGGTTTTTGGCTCTTCATTTTTGTGTATTTCCTATGTAATTTTTGCAAAGGACTTTACTTTTTGAAGGAAATCCTTCTTCAGGTTTATGTCTTTACCATTTTCCCATGGACAAATTGTTCGTGGGAATTGTCTCTTCCTCTTTTCATTTCCCTTAGGGCCTTCCTTTCCCTTTAGATCCTTATTTATTTTTATAGGTAAATCTTCTAAAAGAATTATTTTAAACTTGTTGTCCCTCTTTTTCCATTTGACTATTCCTGAGGCAATTTTCCCATAGGAATTGCTAAGTGTCCCTCCTAATTGGTCCACTTCCTTTAGCCAAAAAATTTGAAGGAATTATATCTTTGGATTTTATCTTTCACTTTCCCCTTGGCCTTTTGATAATGTCCCTTGATCTTTTTGACAATCACTTCAGATTTTTTAAATGGTCCTTTGACAAGAAAAAGATCCTTTTGGCAAAATTTTATGGTCCACCTACCCTTCAAAGTTTCACAAATTGCCCTTTGGATTTCCTTGTAAAGTCCTTTTTCAAAGGCTAATATCCCTTCAAATTTTTTGTTTAAAAATTTCTTGAGGGGAAGATACCCTTTAGGATTTCTTGAAATGAACCTTCTAGAAGGGCACATACACTTCAAGATTCTTAAATGGAACGCTTCCTTTCCTTTGGATAAAATGTATAAAGGATTTTAACCTTTCTTTCCCTTTTCAAGTTGCCTTTCATAATTTTCCAAGTGGCCCTATCATAAAATTTGAAAATCCCTTTAGAGTTCTTGAATTTGTCCCTTCAGAATTTTTACAAAGGTCCTTAAGAAAATTTGACTTGCCCTTCATATTTCCAAAGTATCCCTATTGATTTTGACAATGGACTTTCCTGAAGGGAAAGTGCCCTTTGGGTTTCTTGTAATGGACCTCTCTCTTTGGACAATTCCTTCAAAAACATTGTAATGGTTGAACCGAAAGGAAAAGAGCCTAATTTTCCTATATGAAATAGTCTTCAAAAAAATTGTAGAAGCCTTAAGAATTTTTGAAAATGACTTTTTTGAAGGGCATAAACCCTTCAGACCTTTGAAATGATCTTTGCCCTTTTGAGATGAACCTTTCTTCTTGTAAAGCTTGAAGTCCTCTTTAGAATTTGCTCCTTTCAACTGCTCTAATCAACATCTATTATTTCCTACAAAGAACAAGATAAGTGAAATAAAATCACCTAGACAACCTCAAGGCCTGTTAACCATGGATTTTCAAGGATTTATTAGCAAGGGTGGCAATTTGATTTGTGGGGTCAAAAAATTATCAACAATTACATTACATGCCCATTTAGGGGAAATTATCTATGACACATTCTTTCATGTTGATATCTTACAATGTTAGACTTAAATTATTGTATTTATTATGTTATGCATGATGCACATAATCCTTTGTTTTGAGATATATGCTTCAAAATTTTATCCCATATCTCAAAATGGGAGAATATACATAAAGGATCTACAAAGGTAATGGTAGAGTATCATGTTTATGCATATTGGGGGATTATTATTTTATTAAAATCACCACATATACACTAGAGTGTATTTAAGGGCTAAAAGTTTTTAAATTATTAATAGGAGGGGTAGGTATTGAGGGGGTGGGGCCCATAGCTAAGAAAAGGGAGGGGTGACTTCCACATACACATGCCACATATAAGAGTTTGAAACATATAAAAGTCTAATTTTTCCAAATCCCTAACCCCCCACCAAACTTTTCCCCACATAGGTATCTACATGTATATTTAAACCCAAGTTTCATTTTTTCCAAATTCCCCCTATAAAGTTTTTGAAGTGTACTGAGAAAATATTAGAGATAATCATTGGGCAGAGTAAGAGATGAAAATGTGGAGAAGAGCTTTATTTTATAACAAATGTTGTGAAAATTTGACATCATTATTCCCCATTCCATAGTTCTGTGAGTTTAAGAGTATATGCAAGAAGTAATAGATTTAGATCATGACAAGATATTTAAGGGAATATTTCAATGTATTTTTTTCAAGTTAGTTCAATGACATTTCAATTTGAGGTTATATTCTCTTTATATTTATTCTTTTAATGGATAATTCTACATGGTTTGAGATCTATCTTGTGTATTATTAACACATTATTAGTAAAATGTGTATGTTAATACAAATAAAAACTTATATTCACTAGTTTTAGACCCCTCTTCTTTGCCTCTCCTTTCTAGCATAATATGGTTGGATAACATTTATGTGTTTATTGTATGTTTTTTTTTCTTGATATCACATTAAAAATAGATTCCAATGATTTTTATGTGACCAATCAATGAATAATTGTTTTAATCTCTAACCAATGAATGGCAGTCACCAATAGGCAATGATAACTAGTTTGTTGTGGTGCCATCTTGTGTATCCTTAGGCATTTAGTAATAATACAACCTGGTTGCATTTCTCTAGGTGACCTTAAAGATGCTTAGCATTATGTTCTAGTCACATTCTAGTATGTCTGGATATGCATTTTTTATTTTATGTTTATTGAAACTATGAAGACCATAATAAGTGGTCAATAGGTGAATTGATGGGAAGATTTGTTATGTATTTATAGGAACTACTATGGACAAAATATACTTATTATGAATTACAATTTATTCTCTTCCAAATTTAATATGGATTTAAGTATGCATATATTTCTTATGACACTCATAATAATTAAATATAATTTAAATTAGATGAGTTAAAAGATGGGAGAAAAATAAATGTTGCCTATTACAAAGCACTTATTGAAAGTATAAGTGTAGCCTTCGCATTTGAGGCTATTATGGTATGGATGGAAATTAATTATATACTAATTCACAATTATATCAATGATAACTATATTTTCAATGATCATAATTTGATATAAGTTTTTAAAAAATTGATGTCCCTTACTAAATAGTTTATCAAAGTGAAGGTAACACATACCCATAATGTCTACAACATTAAGTAGAAGGAAATGTGGACCTAGACCCCAAGTGGTGAAAGTTCAATATCATAAGGAAAAAATAGAGGAAATTACCTATGATAAGTTGGAAATGAAATTTCACAATCATGCATGTCATTGTGAGGCAAACAGAGGCTCCAATGCATACTCTTCTATAAATATATCATAGATAATAATGATTTTTGTGTTCATAGGCATTTTGTGCTTTCTATATATAATTTTTGGGCATTTTGTGAGGGGGATTTATGGGGAAAAAAATATTTGTGAGGGAAAAGAAAATAATTTATGTTTGTAAGGTCATAATTATAAATAAGATGTTACATTTAGTGTTTTGTCAAAATTTTGAGTTACTAATAAGAATTTATGTTTATATTTCTTATTTTATCATGATATATAATTCTTAAATTATGCTTGTAGGTTTGAAATTTCTATAAATATAAATTTATGCTTTGTTTTCATTTTGTTTTTTTATCTTATTTGATTTGAGTTGTAGTATTACTCTTATTTTATTTCCTAGTTATATTAAATTGAATGATGATACTCACATGGTCCTACTATGATAGTATGTTATAGCATGCCCACACTTGCATATAAACTATTATTGTTTTAATTTAAAGTACACATTGAGTAATTTTTGTAACATATAGTTATATCACAATGGACAAGGAAAATGACCCATCAATGACAATAGACTAAAAGAGGACATTTATTATTTAAGGAAACTTTAATGGTTATCTAGTAGCTAATTTTTATTTATTTTATTAATAAAATTATTTCATGGACCCTATTATTTTTACACCATAAAATCCTTTAAAAACTAAATAAAGGTTAAGGCCTTACAAAATAAAATAATATAGAGTTTGAAATAGTAAGTAGTGAAGTTTAAAAATGTAATTATTATTGTTACGTTCTGAGTAGAATTACATTTTCTAAAATTCCATGTGAAATTATGGATGATGAGGTTGTCCCATATCTTTTTTAGTACATGAGTAGTAAAGGAAATTTTATAAATCCAAAGAAATAGGAAAGGTTGAAAGTCCTAGGATAGTTGTGGGTATTAGGAGAAAATTAAATTCATTGGATATTGACACACTTGAGTATAATTTAGAAGAAAATATTTTAAATATTAAATAAATTAGAGAAACTGTGTAAAATCCCATGTGAAAAAAGACAAAAGTTGATGACACCTTTGATTTAGAAGAACATATTACAATTATTGATCTTACTATAATAGCCTCTTGCGAAAAACTATTGTGTGTTTTAATGGAACAATTTACCAATGATAATATTAGTATTTGAGTATATTCAAAAGAAATAATAACTCCAATAAAGTTCCATTATGATTTTTTTGATCTACATTATGGATCAAGTGTTGTATGTTCAATAACTCAATTTTTTTGTAACTATAAAAATTATCATGTGAATTATCGAAAACATTAACAAAATGTTAAAAGTACAAGATGAAGTGAAATTTATTCATGTATCCAAGATATACCAAGAAGATATATTGGGGATAGATTTGAGATTGAGCAAGCAAATTAATGTCAAGGTGAATTCAACAAGACACAAAATAGCAATTTATTTATTGTGGTAAATGTAACACTTGGAGATTATGGGGATAAAATAAATGTAAAATTGGAATGCACACTATGTAGGAGCTAGATATTTTTGGTGGCTGCTAGTGATACCATTTTTGGTTCTTTTAATGAACACATGAGGTCAAAGAAGCACATGGATATTACAAATAAAAATAATAAAATTTTAGTTTATTTGAGGACTAGTGTAGCTAAAAGACCAATAAATCTTACTTCTAATAAGTGTCAATAAATCTTAAATAAAATCCTTGTTCCATCATTGTCATCACCATCAAATCAATGTTGTATAAATGAAATACCATCTAGTTCAAGCATGTTACAAAAGTATCAATATCTCTTAAATTGTTTTTTTTTTTGTGTTTTTTTCACACTACATTTTTTAACTTAATAATGACTTAATATTTTTATTTTATTGCATGTTTCCATTTATCTTTTAATTATTTATCTCCACTATTACTATAATATTGGGGTCTATGACATTCCTACATTAAGATAAAGGGAGTGAGGCTAGACACAATAGTCTTATTGGATGACTAAATGGGAGGAAAATCATGAGCCATAAAGAATCATATCAAGAGGGTGCTATGTTATAATGGTAGTGAATGTCATGTTGGTGGTAATTTTAGGCATGGTAAGTATTAGAGGGTGTATAATATAGTATCTACTTTGATTCATTCACATACACATTTTGTTAGCTAGTTCCCACTTTTGATTAATTTAGGATGTGCTTATTTTGTGAATCAAATTGCTCCATTAAAAAAATGGGAGAGATATAGGGAAGGGGACAATATTAGACTATTTAACTCAAATTGAACTCAAATATATATGATATCTATAAATACAATCCATATATAAATAATGTAGCCTATTTTTGGGGAGAAGATAAAGGTTGCTTCATTGTCTATTATAATAAGATCTCTAAAGGAAAATTTATTTGAATCAGAAGAGAGGAAATATGTTTAGATTTTTTAAACATGTATGTGAGCCACATAAGCAATAAAAATTAAAAGGTAAAGATATGGTTTGGGAGTGTTTCCAAGATGTATTTCACAACATTTCTAATTCTAAATTAAGGAGATAATATAGTGCATCTACCAAATCCATTTACGAGATGATCAAGTTACAAGGATTTCCTAGATTACATAACTTTATTAGCTTGAATATATATGGAATTTCAATGATAACAACTTTAATATAAATTATAAAAATATTGACATATATACCAAGGAAACATGAGTACATTTTTGAGGTAATTGGAAAGGTTTATCCTTATTATAAAGAAAACCTTGGTATTAACTATTCAATTCTTGTGTTTCTTTCTAAATATGAAAAAATTGTGAAAAAATATGTTAGGGGGTAAAAATAAGTGATAGATTGGTAGGGTTTTATAGTGATAAAGTATAACATTGGTGCCAATCGCATTTTTTAGTGATAATTGGAAATGTAGTTGTAGGCTATGAGGATATCACTATAGAGTAAGAATCCAAAGCAAGTTAGTCCATGCATTAGTAGTGCAAACTCAAAATAAGCATAAGGGACATAACTAACTAATACAACTCCCTCATGGGGTTTTGTAAATTAAATCTAAGAGATATTGAAAAAAGTAATACAACCATCAAACCTTCCCAATATCATCCCTCCTCTAAGTGTGGCTGAAAAACATGATTTTCACCTAATTTGGTGTTCAAAGTCTTTGTCAATGATGAGTGGATTGCTCCTCCAGCATCTCTCAATGCACCAATAAACTAGGCTAATGATATTTATCAATGTATTCCAAATATTTGAAGCTATTCTATTTCAAATTTAGCATAACAACATTACACAAAAATAGCTTGAAAGGATGAGTGAGGACCCTTATATTTATAGATTTTTTGAAATGATCAAAATCAACCATGACCGTCCATCTTGAGATAAACATGTGTGGCCATGGATAAATTCAATTTAGAGGCTCAATCCATAAATATTCTCATTAATATTTGGAAGAAAGGGGCATTAATGAGGTATGGGAATACTTAAACCTAATATTTTTCCCATTTATGGATTATGATGTCACCTCATTGATTATGTCATCAAATGATGCAGATATTAGAAATGAATTTCCAATTAATATACCTTCAATAACTTCCATGGATTTTTCACTTAAGCCCTTGATTCAGTTTAATTTTCTTAGGTGGGTTTAACTAATTTTATGCAATTCTTTGGAAATTGGTTGCTCACTTAATCAAAATGGTTGAAATGTCAATTTACTGAGTCATAATTTTAATGGAGTATAATTAGAATAAGGTGTCAATTATGTATGGATTAATTCCCCATTTAGATCATCATGGAT
Source organism: Torreya grandis (assembly GCA_037957365.1). Taxonomy (NCBI): domain Eukaryota; kingdom Viridiplantae; phylum Streptophyta; class Pinopsida; order Cupressales; family Taxaceae; genus Torreya; species Torreya grandis. The sequence continues at coordinate 66,038 of JARHVA010001548.1, forward strand.
GCAAAAGAACACATGCACATGATGTGTGATTCAAAATTAAAAGAGTTAAGTGGTCTAGAGCATCATTTTTCATGGTCATAATTTGATTTAAAGTTATTTGAGAAAAGATAATAATTACATAAAATGCATTTCCCCATTCAGGGATGCGTTAACTTAAATCAACACTTTTATATGATAAGCTCAAACCATTTAGTGTGTTTCAGTGATTTTGGCCCAGATCATGCATTGTCACAAAATTTCAAGTAAGATTGATAATTTCAACACAATGGTGGTAGGAATTAGATGTCTACATTTTACCCCTATTTGAGAAGGCATGGCAAGACAATCAGTTAAAGCAATGCCTTTTTAAAGAATCAAATATTTATCAAGAATTTGGAAGCAAATAGCTCATGATGCCCCCTCAAGAGGACATACAAGGATGAAAGAGAGGGATGAACTCACTAAAAGAGTGAGAAAAAGTTAAATTAAGCCATGGATGAAAGTAAATCCATATTGATATAATGTTTACATGAGTTGATTCGTAATGATTGAAATATAATAGAATATAATGGGCCCCAAAGTGGGGGGAAGTGGGAAGGATACAATCCTAAAATATAAGTGACACACTTAAACACACCCAAAATGGGGTGAAAGTTGTGGGCTTATGGAATGATCAATCCCAAAACAATTTTCACACTTTGAAATTGCCATAATAAGGGCAAAAGTGACAGAGCTTGGACTTAGAATAAAAAATGAGAGCATTGCTCCAAAGAAAGGAAATAATAATGTGCCCCAGTAGAGTGGATTTGATTGGTTGATAAATTGATTTTTCCCTAGTAGGGCTTATTTTTATCACTGATAATTAAATTTTCCCCAATATGTTTGATTGGATCATTGATTAGGGAAAATATTTTGCCCAGGTAGGGAAAATTGGCAAGCATAGCTCAAGGATATAACCTAATCCACATATTAAATATGAGTGGGTGAAAATGTAGATGCAAGGGTATAATGACTAAATAATCCACAAAAAACCAAGCATACGAGGATGCACAAAGTGATGAAAGAGATGAAAAGAATAATGGGGGTGGCTAAGCTAACCCAAGATACGTCATGTATCTAAGTGTTGCCTACATAGTCCAGAGAGAGCTCAGGGCAATGTAGTTCACCTAGAAGTTGGAGAAAATGGAATGAGGAATGAAGAATAGAAGAAAGAGAGACCATTTTTTAATTAGACTCACAGTGTATGCCAAGGGATGCACATCTTGCATAGACTCTGGTATCAAGTATGGTGTATTGAGATTTGAACTTAGGAGCTGCATTAACTTTTATACTTGGGATCCAAATCACTTGGTGCTTATTGTATCAAAAATGAAATTATGCATCATAAGCATGAGTGACTTAAAATAACATTTTATTTCTATTATGATGAACTAGTTCCACTGTGAATATTTATAACTAAGGATAATGATAGAGACTACCAAGACTAGAGTTAAAACTATTTAAATTTAAATAAAAAACAAATAAAAATAAAGAGAAAAGTGAGACATAAATGTAACCTAACTTAAAATCAAGATATAAATAATTAGGATTTAAGTAGGAACATAAATGTATGAAAATGAAGCAAGAACAACTTAAGAAACAACATAAAAACATGATATGAATAATCAAGATCCATGTGTATGGACAAGAAGATCTAAGAAAATAAAACAAAATAACAAGCCAAATATAACTCTAAACAAATCAAGCCTATCTGAAAACTAGAACAAAAATGGTTATAAAATGTATTTGAACTCAAAAGAACAAAACATCACAACACAAGACAAAAGAGTAATACAAAAGATGAATATAACATACCATCAATAATAAACAACAAAGGAATAAAAATGAACAAAATATTAATAAAAGAATTAAAGAGACAAGAAATCACAACAAAATCAAATAAACACACACAAACAAGAGTTAGTCACAATGTTAGGGCAAGCAAATAAAAAGGAGAATGGTTTATGTAAGTGTAATAGAGGCATTACTCTTTGTGATAAGGTGACCCCTAATCTAATAAATAATGAGACTGGTACAATAGACCAAGAACAAAGTTGCCCATAAGTGATGGGGAAACAACACAAAACAAACTAGGGAAAAAAGAAGAAAAAGAAGGGGTGGCCAAACTGACTCCAAATGTATGAGATAAGTGGATGTTGCCTACATATTTCCATGGATGAGAGATCCAACATGAAATTCAAGCCAAATATAGTTCTCCTAGGAAATGGGATAGAAAATGATGATAAGAAAACATGATTGACGTTGTATAGGAAATAAGGAAATGGGCTCGTAAAATGGTGAGTGCATACAAATAAGTGATTGTAAAATAAAAGGAGTGTGGGATCAGAACAAACAAAAGTGCAAAAAAGTGTTTTTTTCATTTGGTTGATTAATTTATAATGTTTTTGTGTTTTTCAGATAAGAAACAAAAATGAAATGTTCAATAAAAGGCCTAAGAAACTACCTAATTGAGGAGATGCACTTCTATAGGTAAGAGTTGTGATCTAAGAATTTGACTCAAGAGAGGATGGTTAGTATGGTGTTAGTTTCAAAATGAAAACAAAATGAAATAAACACACTAACTAGCATAACATCTCTAGGCCTAGACACTAGGGAGAGATTAGTTAAAAAACATGAATAAAACACACAACTAAAATACAAAAGAAACCTTCTTTTATCTTCCTTGGATGCTCCAAAATGCTTGTTGTAGTGGCTTTCTCGGCTTGTGCTCATGAAGTCTTCATCAAAGGAGGCTTGGCTATCTCCTCTTCTCCTTGGCACCTTTGGCTTGTGGCTTGGCTTGGCTTGGAATCAATTTGGCATGTTAACACTAATTGTAATGGATTTTGGAATAATTTGTGCATTATAACTTTGCATTATCGTGACTTTGGAGATACTTGAACATAATAACTTTTCACCAAAATAGTTTATAAATGATATTCATGGCCTCTTTATTTATAGATTTTTGAGATTGATTAAAATCAACCTAAACCATCCATCTCAAGATTGAGATGTATGGCTAAGGATTAATCCAATTTTGCAATTAAAATTGATAAATAGGCTCATCAATATTTGGGATAGAGGAAAAATTAAGAGGCATGGAGGGCTTTGATGAGGCATTAGAGGCATGATCTTGATATTTGTGGCATTTATGGCCTAGGGATGTCTTCCCAAGAAATGAGGTCACTTGATGATGGAGATATTCAATATTCATTTCCAAAAATAAGTTATTCAACAAGTTTCTAGATAATTATAAATTAGGATATAACTTGGATTAATTATCTATTAAGCACGTTTAAGTACTTTATGCACAAATTACTCAAATTGATCAGAATGCCTTGTTATTGGTCTAAAATTTGAATGGATTGGAATTGGAAGTCAATGGTAGATGCATTAGATCCATTATCTCATTTAGGATGTTACCAATAAATAATAACAAAGTCACATGTCTCATGTAAGTTATTTGATAGGAAAGAACAATCCAGAGCACCTAGGTGCAAAATTAACATTTTGACTCAAAATGATTTGATCAAAGTTAGTTGGCCCATAAATTGCATTGCCCAATTTAGAGATACCTTGGCCAAAATCGACACTTGAATATGTCAGTTTCACAAAATTTAGCATGTTTTAGTGTTTTTAGGCCAAATTGTGCATTTTAGGTGGAAATTGGTCAAAAGCCTAGTTGGAGGTTATTGATGGCCAGTTTTAGATGTCTACAATTTGCCCCTATTTAGGAAGATGTTAAAAACTATAGGCAAATCAATGTCTTCTCAAATAATGAGAAAATGCCTATATGCCAAAAATAAGATGATGATCGAAGAACAAAGCTCCAAATGGTGTTTGGGAATCCTATGGTGATGCTCCATCGAGGGAGTGGCTATCACATTTATTGATGAACGGTTCCTCAAAAATAAACAAGAAAATTGGTGGAATTAATCCATTGTTGAGATTAATCCCAATAAGAAAATTCTTGCATGCATTGATGTAAAAAAGATACTGATTTGCCCAAAGGTGGTTATAATTAGGATTAAAAGTCAAAACAATGATTTACCCATAGGCGGTTATAATCATTAAAAGGACTTAGATTGGCTAAAGATGATTGTGCCCTAGGTAGGGCTGATTAGCAAGCATAACTCAAGGATATAACTTGGAATACAAATTAAAAATGAGTGGGTGAAAAGTGATGAAAGAGATGAATGTAAGAATAAGATTGATCAGTGTGAATCATTCAGTTAGACCTGCTAACAAGGAGATGGTCATCCTGATTACTAATGATACAACTAGAATGGTTAAATGGGTTGATTTGATCAAGGGTGGGATGGAAGGATTTTCCAAGGTGCCAAGGAGAAAATTATATAGCTTTTTTAATTATAGACCTTCTTGAAGCTAATTTTTGCTATAGCATGTGACGGTAGGCATTATGATAGAACACCATGAAGACTATCCCAAAATATGCATAAGGACTGACTCTCGATCTAATAAACACTCAAAAATAATACACCAATAATAAAAACCATGATGATAATATTAACATATGAATATGGATGGACTCAAGAATAATGTTTTCAAAGAATCACCCAATGAACACATATAGACAGAGTCAAGGCAATAATGTTGAAAGCAAACAAACATGCAAGCGAACAAACAAACAAACAAACAAACAACTTGAAATAAACAAAAAAAAAATCTTGAAAATAAAAGAAAAAGAAAGCATCCTAACAATGACTGTGTCTCAGTAAGGCAAATCAAGGATAACTGCTTAGGCTTAGACAAGATAAATGTTTTTGGATTTTTGAAATGTTATGAATGTTTTTGACATTTTTGAGGTATCTTAACTTGTTAGATAATGACAAGATACTTTCTTGAAAAACATTGAGAGTGTATGAAAAGGGGGAATAAGGTAACCTCAACATAAAATGAGCTTGACCTACTTAGTCCTAAAATTACCTCAAGTCACATTAATTCCATCTACACAAAAGGTAAGGAAAAACCAACTAGGTCCCAATAAGTTCTCAAATCTGGCAAATAGCCAGTCAAATGAAAACAATAATGAAAAGGTGATGTGACAATGCATGATAAACAAGTGTTTCCCCTAGTTTTCCATAGGTGGTTATAACTAAGATATGATGGAATAGGTCAATGATACTAATTTTCCCATAGGTGGTTATAATTAGTAGCAAGACTAGTGAAACATTGATTTGCCCATAGGTGGTTATAATCAGGCTCACATAACAAACTTGATAGAATGAAATATATCTTTCTAGATAAACTATCACACTACTTTCATAGACTATCATTTAAATATATACTTGATTGATTATTGAAACTTGATTGAAATTCCATCACAAAAAGTGTGGGAGAAACTAAAGGAACCAATATCAAAATAGGATTGGGTAGGATGACTAAAAATAGGCTTTGGGAATGGAATGATAAGATGGATAAAATGGTAAAAGGGTTTCCCCCAAGTGATGGGGTGAATATTAGGAATTTGTGATAATGGAAAATGGATATGTAAAAATGGCAATGGCATGGCAATGAAATGGTATGGTACATGTTTTTGGCCTGGGTGTGATTTTTTATTCTATTTTTCCTATTGAGATGGAGATGCATGTCCTAATCAAAAAATGATACAAATAAAATATTCAATCATGTTAATTTCTATCCTACACCTCATCTAAATAGCTACTCTATCAAGAACTAGCTATATATTTGGGTGCCAAAAATGTTGTTGGGTTCTTCATTGGTCATTTATTCTAATTCCTTCAAGTGTCGAGATAGGGTATCTTTTAAGCCTCTACAAAGGAAAGTGCAACTATATATGGTAAACAAGGATAAATAATGGATGGTTGGTTTGATTTTGAAATGGAATGGTTGATGATAATGGAATGTATAATAGTGGGGAAACAAATGAAGATCAGGTCGTTTAGTCACATGTAATGTTGTTGATGTTGGATTAAATATAACTTTGGTTGTGGTGGGGCCAATGAATTATTCTCTTGATAGGATCACCAGATTTTTCTATTGTTTGATCTTGAGAGTAACTACCATCTAATTAGGATATAAATATGAAGCTATTTTGATTTGATCTTTGATTTTATGTTCATCAAATAGTAAATAACTTTTGTGCTCAGCTATTGGTGTCTCAATGAGGTTTTCACAATGAAGTTGTCTTGATTGTCCCATAGCGCCTCTGAGAAGGTTTCACTAATGAAAATTAGATTTTATTTTAGTGATTCTAAAAAAACTTCACTAAAAGGTTTTGAATTTTGACTTTGATTATTCCCTAGTGCCTCTAAAAAGGTTTCACTAGGAGAGTGTTCTTCTACTATATGAATATGGTCTTGGCCTCCTTTCTCTTCTTCAATTGCAATGTCACCATGGATGCAGTTCAACAAAGTATTATTCTATTGATCCCAATAGACACTTATGAGAGATATAATGTCAATGATATGGCTATTTTTGTTGATAGTAAATGTCTATGAAATAGTAATAGAATGGGGAGAGGTCACACAATCCTCATAGAAGATACTAAGATAACTTGTGTCAAATCTGAAGTACTCATCCTCAAAAAGCATAGAAGGATAAAAAATGTATTCAAATTGATTTTCAAGGCATGTGTAACCAATGTTGTAATAGCCATGAACATATTCTTCTTTTGAATCTGATTCTAACTCAAGGGACTCTAAATCTGCTGTTGAGACTAATGTTGATTCAGATTTTGATGGTAAATCTAATGTCAACTCAACAATAGAACATAACTCTAACTCTAATTCTTCATCTAATAGGTACTCCATTTCAATGATGTCTTATTGAATATTTGGATTTGGATAAGTAACGACCTGTGATGGCATAATGGGCTCCATAAAAATTAGTTTTTCAAAGTGGGACTCCTCTAGGATGAGAAAAAGGTCAAGAGACAACTCCTCAGAGATTTGCTTGTCAATAATAAGATCTTTAAAAATAGGCACATGGTTGAGGTAATGATTTTCCCAAAGGTGGTTATAATCATTAAGAAGTGACTTGACAAATATTGGATTATTAGTCTAAGACTCATTGATAATTGGTATAGGATCAATAAGTGATTCATCATAGATTGACTTATCACAAATATTTGGTTCAATAAAAACATCTTGGATTGGTTGGTTCTCTTGGACTTGGTTTTCAATGAGTTGGAAAATACCATTTTTGAACATAGCTTGGTTTTCAAATGATTGGATGGGTTGAGGTTTGGATGGGATTGGTACTAGATGAGGAATGACTTGCAGTTTGATAATGGTAGGGCATTGGGGATCATGGTTGCTCTCATAAGCCAAAGGGTGAAGTCCTAAAATGGTAATGATATGGTTTTGTGGGGCTTGATTTCCTACACAAGCCAAAAGACTAGGTCTTGGAATGATGAAGGGGTGTTGTGGAGCTTCATTACTCATACAAGATAAAGGATGAGGTCTTGGTATGGGAATAGTGTGATATTTTGGTCCTATAAATATAAATGGTATGATGTGGTGAATTTTGATTACTTGCATAAGCCAAAACATCCAAGTCTTCCTCATAAACCATATCATCCTAGTTATGATTTGTCTCATAAGATAGTTCTTGATTGTGTTCCATTTAATAATTATTGAAAAGTGGGTATGGATCTGTATCCCAAACAATATTATCTATAGTTGGATTTTCAAAGTCCTCCTCACAAGCCTCTTTATACCAATCCAGGTTTTGATTTGGATTTTGTGAATTTTGACTATGTTCCCCATATGGAGTATTGTAGGGAGAATAATAAAAATCCTTAGAAAATCTTTCTCTATAGGGGTTCTTAGTGGGATTTTGTGTAGCCATTCTATCATAAGTTGGATTGTACATGACTCCATCATAATTGTAGCAAGACATCCATGTAAATGATGAAATATTTGAAATAAAAAGGCTTAGAGTTCTACAAACTCTAAAAAACTATGTATAAAGGACAAATGGTTCAAGCTTAGTCTAACTTGGTCAAAAGGTGAAGCTATATCTCCAATGTGGTCTGAATGTGGAGCTGTATCTCCAAAATGATTTATGCTAAGACTTGGCATAAAATAACCTAACATCAAATGTTTAATATCAAATGTCATATGCATAAAAGGTCAAGTGTCTGAATAAAAACTAACATGTCAAAGGTCTAGGTCAAAGTATTCCAAACAAGGTCTAAACTAAGAAAGGGAAAAGTTGAGTTACTAGGTCTTTTGTCCAAATGTGGAGTCACAAGCTAGGCTTAAACAAATAGACATTTTCTATGACTTTTGTCCAAACAACAACAAAAGCTAGACTTAAAACAAAGGCTGATGTGATTTGATTTAATCTAACAAGTTTGGAAATAACTTTGACATAGACTCGGCACATGAAATCAAAGATAAACATGATCATTTGGAATAAGGCATAAGACAAAAGGCTCTTTGAAGAAAGACTATGTTTCCCAAATAAAGTTACAAATAATGATTAGGATAGGTACTGAATAAATAAAACATCAATAGTTTTTAAATTTGGGTAATATATTAACTAAATTTATGCAACCCAAAAGAGAAAGATCTATGTATTAGCCCCATGAATTAAGGCCTATATAGAAATCAATCAATGTTTGAATCCAAACTTGACAAGGCTAATTGACAACTCAATGTTGAAAACTAGGATTTGACCAAATAGGCTAGACAAGATTGGACAACATGACAGCACAAGATAAAGTTCCAAATGGTATACATGGCATGGTTTAAAACAAATGGTTTTTAACCAAAGGTGAAATAAGTCTTAAAATAAATGTAGTAGCCTAACGGTGTATACATGCTTGAATGATGTGATCTATGTTATGTTTCAAAAGACTCAAAGGCACAAATACATTTTTTTGACATGGCTTGTGAACAAACAAATAAGTTGTAGTCTCAAAACATACCAAGAAAAAATGACCAAAATACACTAAGTATAATCGTCCAAATCCTAACAAGGGTATGGAAATGTGGGGTTGACTAAACTAGAAAGATTTCAAACATTTATAGGGGAATCAATTGAAAAATGAATTTCATGTCAAATGATGCAAAATACAAGCATATAAATTAGGTGATCGTAACATTGGCTAGTTGTAAAAAGGTCTAGTCCTTTTTATAACCACTACATCTTGTTGTTTGCTCAGTGTAGTGTGATGTCCAAATGTAGATACGTCACATGTTTAACTCCAAAGGATTAAGTGAAGTTAATGTTGGGAGATGAAACCCTGGGTCAAAGCTTCCCTAAAGAACTCATAGGAGGTGATGAAGTCCCCCTTGCAAGCCAAGTTTGCATAAAAACAAAGAAACCATGAAAGTAGAAAGAATTTAGGGTCATTTTCAAGGTCACCCAAATTTTGACAAGTTTTTGGGGAGTGCTTTAGATGACTTTCTTTCTAAGCCTTGGACTAGGCTACTTGCAATAGGAATGGCACTTTTGATTCCAAGGGTTCCCTAAAGGGGACAAATGGAAGAGCATACATGCAATATCCCTCTTTTTATCAAATAAAAATTTAATTTAAAAAACTAAGTAAATATAAAAAGCTTAAAAAGGTGAGTTAATTTTTAATCCCAAATGGAAAATGAGGTGGTGTTCATTTAACCCCTTGGTCTTAGTTGCAAACTTTGAAAACATTCACCATAAACATCTAAATTTTTTGTTAAACACCAAAACAAGGTTCCTAATTGATTTTTAAACACACAAAAGGTGATCTAAACGTGTTTTTAGCAAATGTCAAGCTTGGTCTTGCAATAAAAATGGTATCATGTCCTTTAGCCTTGAAGCTCTTTTAGGTTTGAAATAATGAACTTTAAAAAAAGAGCTCTCGGGTCTGTGTTTTAAGAAAAACATAGTGACTGACATCAGTTATATAACTAATGATGGTTACACTAGATAATCAATGATGGTTATCTAACCAACATATGTTATACCAATAGTGACCAATGTTAGCTATCCAACTAATGTTATTTTTACTAATTGATGTCGGTTACTATGTAAACTCGTGACAAAATAAAATGGCAAAACAAAGTTAGAAAATCAATTTGTAAGAGTTTTAATTATCCAAATGAAGATTTTAAGCTAAAAATGATCTTCTTCATGTGTGGGATGCATTTGGTCCCATCGAGCATGCCATTATGTGATCTAAGAATTTGACTCAAGAGAGGATGGTTGGTATGGTGTTAGTTTCAAAATGAAAACAAGATGAAAGAAACACACTAAATAGCATAACATCTCTAGGCCTACTTAATTTATATATAATATACCTCATTATAGACTATATACATATTATCCCAACATACATAAATTAAGTAATAATTATAAATAATATTCCAACATATATATATATATATATATATATATATATATATATATATATATATATATATATATATATATATATATATATGTTAGAATATTATTTATAATTATTACTTAAACCTTGTTTTACCTTCCTTGGATGCTCTAAAATGCTTGTTGTAGGGGCTTATTTGGCTTGTGCTCATGAAGTCTTCATCAAAGGAGGCTTGGTTATCTCCTCTTCTCCTTGGCACCTTTAGTTTGTGGCTTGGCTTGGCTTGGAATCAATTTGACGTGGTAACACTAATTGTGATGGCTTTTGGAATCATTTGTGCATTATAAATTTACATTATCATGACTTTTAAGATATTTTATCATAATAATTTTTCACCAAAATAACTTATAAATGATGTTCATGGCTTCTCTATTTATAGATTTTTGAGATTGATCAGAATCAACCTAAACCATCCATCTCAGGATTGAGATGTGTGGCTAAAGATTAATTCAATTTTAAATTAAAATTGATAAATAGGCTCATAAATATTTTAGATAAAGGAATAATTAAGAGGCATGGATGGATTTGATGAGGCATGGGAGGCATGAATCTTGATATTTGTGGCATTTATGGCCTAAGGATGTCTTCCCAAGAAATGAGGTCACCTAATGATGTAGATATTCAATACTCATTTCTAAAAATAAGTTATTCAATAATTTTCCATGGAATTATTAATTAGGATCTAATTTGTATTAATTATGTATTAATCATGTTTAAGAACTTTGTGCACAAATTACTCAAATTGATTAGAATGCCTTGTTATTGGTCTAAAATTCAACTAGATTAGAATTGGAAGTTAGTGTCAGATGCATTGGATCAATTATCCCATTTAGGATGTCACCAATAGTAAATAACAAAGGCACTTATCTCACGAAAGAGATTTGATAAGAAAGAACAATCCAGAGCACCCATGTGCAAAATTGGCATTTTGACTCGAAATAATTTGATCAAAGTTAGTTGGCCCATAAATTTCATTTTCCAATTTAGGGATACCCTAGCCAAAATCGGCACTTGAATATGTCAATTTCACATCATTTATCATGTTTTAGTGTTTTTAAGCCAAATTGGGCATTTTAGGTGGAAATTGGTCAAAAGTTTGGTTGGAGGTTATCAGTGGCCATTTTTAGGTGTCTACAAGAGTTCAAACAATATCTAAACTAACTGAAACATGGATCATGGATATAGACAATGATACAAGGAACCAACTAATTAAGGAGATTCATGTCTAAGAGTAGAAGTTCTAATAATATCTAAATCTAGATGTAATGGACTGATCTCATAAAACAATGACAGTGTGATCCTATTAAGGCAACAATGCCCACCAAATAGTAACAAAATAAAAATAGAATAGTATACAATTTGAGATAAATCTGAAGTGTTATTCAGCAAGTAAAAAATATTTGTTGTTGTATTTGTGTTCACTTATTTATAAGAGGAAGTTACAAAATATTATTCAGGCTGAACTACTTTGTAGAACTAGTGTTGAATGTGTCTATAATGCCTATGAGTTATAATCAAGATCATAAATGGTCAAGGAATAAAAATTTTAGGTTACAATGATAAAGGGTATGAAAAGAATATTTTTCTAAGTTATAATGGTCTAGGTTAAGATGAGACAAAATGAATAGGATCCAATACAAGATGGTCCAAGGTGGGATAAAAAGAGTTGAGTTGGAATATAAATGATCCAAAATGCCAAAGGTCCAAAGTTTCAATGGTCTAGAGTCGTAAAAGAATATGGTTTTTATGAGAATGGTCTAGGGTAGGTCAAGACAAAATGAATATGGTCTAGAATAGGATAGTCTAGGGTATGATAGTGGGATAAAAATACTTCAACACAAGTTTTTCCTAAGTAAGGGTTCTTGTAGATATGGTTCTAAAGGCTATCCAATGTAGAACTACTTGAGATGCATAATGTTCATGGGCTCTAGGAGTTCTTCACCACCTAGAGTATCCAGTCGGTATGTCTCTGATCCATAATTTGTTTTGATAGCATATTCACCCAACCAATTAGGTTATAAATTACACTTATTCTTATGTTCAACATTAGTGTTATTCAAATTCTCTTTCAAGACCAAATCCCCAATTTTAAACTCCCAAGGGAGAATACACTTGTTATAGCTTCTACACAATCTATTTTGATAGGCTTAAAAGTTGTATAGAGAAGGAAAATTCTTACCATAAAGGAGTTATAGATCTTACAACATGGAAACTCTATAATCTTCATCATCTTCAAATTTTCCAAGGATACGCATAGTGAAGTCATATCAATCTTAATCAGGATAACAGCTTTTGTGCCATAAACAAGGGATTATGGAGTGGTTCATGTAGGGGTTTTATTGCTAGTGTGATAAACCCAAAGGGTAGTAAAAATTTACAAGTGCCAATTATAGACATTTCCATTGACAACTTTTATAATTATTAAAACAATGGTTTTGTTTGATGCCTCAGCTTGACCATTGCCTTGTGGGTTATATGGTGTGTATTGATTATGTTTGATTTTGAATTTTGCACAAAGAGCCTTAACATCTTTGTCTAGAAATGATCCACCATTATCAAATATAATATGAGCTAGGATACCATATCGACATATGATATGGTAATGTATGAACTTGGCAATCTAATTCCCAATAATGTAAGTGAGAGGAATGGCCACAATCCACTTAGTAAAATACTTGGTAACAGTGAGAATATGATTGTGTCCATCAGAAGATGTTGGGTTTATTTTCTTGATGAGATTGAGGCTCCATGTAGAAAATGGCCATGGTGTAGTAATCAATTATAATGGCAAAGAAGTTGCATGTATCAAATTACCATGTTGTTGGCATGCAACACACTTATATTCATAATGACAAGCATTTGTTTCCATACTTTTCCAATAGTAACCTATTCTAAGGAGATTTTTAGCTAAGACTACATTGTTGGTATGGGCCCCACACATTCCTTCATGAACCTCCTTAAGTGTTGATTTGGATTCTCCTAAAGATAAACAATGAAGTAGCATTCCATCATAGCCTTTATGATAAACCATGTTTATAAGGAGGGTGTAATGGGCTATGTGATGAAGGAAACATTTTTGATGATTATTAGAAAGGTCAAATGGAAAGATGTGATTGTGAAAATAATTATAGATGTCTTAAAACCAAGGCAATTTAGGTGGAGGATTGGGACCAGTAATGGTGCATACCCTTTTTGAATCTTGAAAGCCATGAATAGGATGTAGAATATTTTCAATGAGAAAATAATACTCTTTATTTATCCTATCAATTTTTATCATGGACCCAATTGTTGCCATTACATCGGTAGATTTGTTATTGTTCTGTGGTACTTGTTCAAACTATGGAGATTTGTAATGAGTCTTGAGATTATTCACAATATGCTTGTAAGGTACAAGCTTATCATATCTAGTCTGATACTAATCTATGGTTTGATTGATAATTAATTGGGAATACCCATAGATAATTAAGTGTTGTATATCCCACTGTACTACAAGACAAAGTCCTGCAATAAATTTCTCATATTTAGCCATATTATTGGTACAATGAAAATTGATATGAAATGCCTTAGGAATAAAATCCCCTTGTGATGTAATCAACAAAATTTTAGCCCTATATCCATGAAAAGTGAGAGGACCATCAAAATACAACTTCCACTATTCATGTTCATGTAGTACTTCTTTTATTGTCATAATAGAATCATCTAGAAAGTTAAATTTGAGTGGTTGAGTATCTTTAATAGGGGCTTATGTAAGTTGATTAGTAATAACCTGGACCTTGATAGTTTTTAGTTCCAGTAATTAACATCAAATTCACTTAAGAGCATGACCCACTTGTCCATGCAGCTTTTGAAATCTGCTTTGGATAATAAATTTTGAGGGGGTCCAATTTAGCAATAACAAAGGTTTTTTTATTCATCATATAGTGTTGTGGCTTTTGGGATGTGAAAACCATAGCTAAACATGACTTCTCAATAGGCATATAATTATGCTCATAAGCCACTAGTGTGTTGCTCAATTAGTAAACTTCATATTCCTTTCCTTATTCATCATGTTGGGCCAAGAGTTCCCCCAGTGCATGTTTGGTCATTGAAATGTAAAGAAGCAATGGTTATCTAAGTGTTGGTAGTCTCAAGATTGGTGAGTTGGACAAGTGTGTTATGAGATTTGAAAATGACAATTGACACTCTTTATCCCATTTAAACATGACCCATTTCTTTAAGAGATGTGTAAATGGGTGACACTTATCTGCTAGTTATGAAATAAACCTATAAATAGATTGGATCTTTGCTTGTAGGTTGTAGAGCTATTTGAGATTAGAAGGTGGAAGAATTTCAAAAATGGCTTTGACCTTAGTAGGGTCTACTTTGATCCCTCTTTATGATACAATAAGCCCTAGAAATATTCTTGAAGTGACACTAAAGACACACTTCTTGGGATTTAGATAGACCTTGTACTCATGAAGTCTTTCAAAGATTCTTTGTGAAATGTCAAGATGTCCATCATGTGTTCTTGATTCAGATAAGATGTCATCAACATAGTCTTTAACAATATCATACATCATGTCATGGAAGATGACAATCATAGCATGTTGATAAGTGGATCTAGCATTCTTTGGGCTGAATGGTAGGAATTGATAATAGAATGTTCCCCACAGTGTGGTGAATTTAGTCTCATACTGGTCTTATTGAGATATTTTGATTTGATTAAAGCCAAAAAATCCATCCATGAGGGATAACATCTCATACCTAATAGTATAATAAAAAATCATGTCGATGTTGGTCAAAGAAAAATCATCTTAAGGGCATGCCTTATTGATATCCCTAAAATTAGTACAAAGATGTATACCCTATGGCTTTTTATTGATTAGAACTATGTTTGATATCCATTCAGAATAGTCCAGTGGTATGATGAAGCCTACTCCTAATAATTTCTCTAGTTTTGCTTTTACCAAAAGAGTGATGCATGGATGCATCTTCCTCAATTTTTTTTGAATGGATTGACATCTAGATGGACAACAAGGTGATGCATAACCAAGTCAGGGTTAATCTTGGCATGTCATAATAAGCCCATGCAAAGATATAAATAAAAAGTTTAGAATGGAGATAATGTGATCATGCTCCTCATCGGTGAGGGAATCTCTAAGCTAATTTTTTTTGGGATCATCATATACTATACATATTTTCAATAATATCACAAAAGGTTTTAGCCTTAGCTGGCATAGTGTTCAAATTTGAATCTAAAGGCATAATATTTACATTAGGCCCAGTGTTAGAATAGGGAAAAGAGCCTTGAATGTCAAATCTTGAGAATATATTTATAAATGCATAATCTATAAGTGGAAAGGAGCCATTATAATTAGAAGACAAAGGCAAAGGGCCTTGGATGGTGACTCGTGGGTGTCTAGTTGTATATGTGCAAATTTTGAGTCAGTAAGGAGCCATTATAATTAGAAGAATGGGGTCTATAAATAGTAACCCATGAAAACCAAGGCATAATGAAATTGCTTATACTCAATGAGGGGTTACTTGAAGGGGAAGGTGTTAACCCTATAATGTAGGATCCAATACTCAAGAAGCATGAGACTGTTCATGAGTTTTAATAGTGATGGTGGTAATGTGGTTTACAAAAATATGCCCCACAATATTATTGTAGTCATAAGGTATGTTGTTATAACCTAGGTTTTGTCACTTGGATTTTTACCCTCTCCTCATCCAAGTGGCACAATTGAAACACCTCTAGGCTATGGGTAGCCTAAGAATGAGGTGAATCTCTACATAGGGCTAGCTCCCTTGATGTACCACTTATAGATCACTACTACACATATGCTTGTGAGGGAAAAGGGAGAGAAAACTAAAATTAAACTATCCTAAGGTAGGTGATACACCAAATTATTCGATGACTACCAAATAGCTACATGTTACACATGAGAACAAGGGACTATCCAAATGTACACTTCTACAATACATGCCTTCCTTTTTAGCTCATAATTACAACACACGCCAATGGGTCAATAAATAGATCCCAGACTTAAACAATAACTTAGACTCTTAATTTACTATAATTATCCACGCAGCTCAAGACTCAAAATAGCCTTTTCATGCAAACACTCAGTTCAACAAACTAACTGTTCGTGCAAAAAATAGTTTTGGAACACACAAGTGACCGACGTTGGTCCCTGTCTAACTGGAGATAATCGACGTTGGCTGACTCCCACCGATGTTGGTTGCCCTTCTATTCACACATGACTGACGTCAGTCAGTCTAACCGATGTCGATGACTGTGACACTTAGCAACTCCTCCATGTCTGCAAATAGTTAAAGCTTTTAGCTTCACAACCTAACAATCTCCCACTTGGAGATAAACAGCTGCAACTGTACCTATACCAGTACATTGTCTAATATGTATCTTGGCTTGTATTCCTCTTCAAGCTCAATCTTGAAGACCACCCACCACACACCCTATGGTGCTACACTTGTGTCTAAATTTCTCCATTCTCAGCTTACCTTCTTCTACCATTGCTATACTCCCACTCAAATAGAAACCTCTGTGAGTAACCTGTAATCAATAAACACTAACTAGATCTGAACCACCTGTTAGTCAACCTCGCTCTAAGAACCTCCAACCTCGCTCTGATACCATTTGATAGGACCTAGGTTCCCCAAAGCTCTGACACAACTCATCAAAATTAAGAGCACATATGATTACCTTTGTATAAGCAACTAAACATGTAGAATTATACCAAAAGTACAAGTAACTATCAATGAGAAATAACACAGAATATGAGAGGCAACACACAATTGTATTCAACTCAGTTAGAAGGAAATTACAACAAAGAGATCACACTCTTTCTTCCACTTTTTGGGCATACCAGTAATCTTCCCTCAAGAGTAATCTTCTCTCAATACAAGTCACAACAAACAACCCAAACACAGAGTTGTTGTTCACCTCAACCAGTCAGTACAATACTGCTAGTACAATCGAGTACGAACTAGTACTCTAACAGGTACCCCTAGAACAACAAACATGCTCTGGTACCAATTGTTAAGATCTTGCTCCTCAGAAAGAGCACAATATGATTACCAAACTTAAGCAATTAAACATGCAGAAATATACCAGAAATACAAGTAACTAGAATTCACCAATAACATAGAATATGAGAGACAATATACACTTATATATTAATACTTGTATAGAAAAGAATACAATAAAGAGCTACCACACTCTTCCACCTTACAGAGGCTTCCCACACCTCAAGTGTACAGTAATTCTTCTTCAAAACACTCTCCTATCAAAAAATGGTCCCAACAACCAACTCACACACAGAATTGGTGTTCACCTCTCCAACCAGTCAGTAATAACCCTGCTAGTACACCAAGCACTCTATAGTACTTCAAGTTGATCTCCCATGAACCTGTAACCTGCAATTCAATAGACCATACTCACCATGGAAGGATCTTCCTTGCCTTCCTTTCTAGCTCATTAGTGGAACTATGAGAAACACACACTTTGTTCTCTTCACTAGGACACTTTACAATACATGCCAATGGGTCTATAAATAGATCCTAGACTTAAACAATAACTTAGACTTCTATTTTACTAATAATAAACACACAGCTCAGGACTCGAAATAGCCTTTAACATGCAAACAATCTATTCACTAAACTAACTGTTTGTGCAACGAATAGTTCTGGAACACACAGGTGACCGACGCCGGTCCCTGCTTGCCTGGTGCTGCTGATGTCAGCCGACTTTCTGACATCGCCAGTTGCCTTTTGCACTGGTCATAACTGACGTCGGTCATACTACCGATGCCAGTGCTTTTGGGTCTACAACAACCTCCTTTTCTTTGTCTATAACAAGTTGAAGCTTTTAGCTCCATAACCTAACAATCTCCCACTTGGAGATAAACAGCTGCAACTATACTTGTACCTATACACCGTCTAGTTTGTTCCTTGGCTCTATATCCATCTTCAAGATCATCCCTAAAGACTACCCACCACAAAACCTATAGTGCAAAACCTGTCATCCAAATTACCTGCCACATTTGCATCTACAAACCCATGTAGAAAATAACTTGAACCTGCATAGCATGTGCACCTGCTGCTAGTCCCTCTAAGAATCCACTGACCTACCCTCCAATGCTTCTTTCCTGGATTGGCTCCAACTTTTTGACAACTCCCACTGCTTGGGAAAACTCATGCTAGTACATACCATGCACTTAACCTCATTATGTGAATCAAGACACCTATTATGTGAACTGTCCAACCATCGGCATGCTAACTGGTCTCACACAACCATCCTAAAACAAAGTCAACATATGACCTTCCATGTCCCTAGAACACACTCATGCCAAAGAATCTTGCTGCTCCCAGATTCTCCATGACACACCCCTGAACTAGCTTTACCTTTAGTTCAGCAATACCCTGTATATGTAACCTTGCAACAAGCACATCATACAGTAATAAGATAATGTAGCTAATATTATCCAACTTGGTAAAGAGAAACACAATGATCAAACCTCCATTGCCCTGCAGCTTACTCAAGACCATATACCCTGATCTTCCATCTCACGTATCCATTCCCGCTCTTCTTCATCCCGAACATCCATTCATCTCTCAGTGCTTACTTCCAGCTAGCAACTCTACCAACAAATCCCTATTTGGTTCTTCTCCAAGGAATCACATCCTCATCCATGCCAAGCTCCCACTATTTCTTGGATCTACCTATTTTGCTTCTTCAATAACTTCCTGGTTCTTTACCATCAGTGAGCAACAAGTAGTGCAAAGAAGGGAAATGATGAATTTGAGGCTTACCTACCCTTTAAGTCCTTCATATGGGTGCTTGAGACTCCTTGACAGCTTGTTGTCCACCCAAAATCCATCTCAGTGACCGATGACGGTCACATTCCAGTCTGCTCCCGATTGATGTCAGTTCCCTGTGACTGCCTCATCATCAATGTTGGTTCTCCCCTGACTGATGCCAGTGTTTATTTGCCCTGAGTCATCGACATCGGTCTGCACATAGCCAATGTTAGTCCCTGTCTGGACACCGATGCCAATTTTCCTGCCGACGTCGGTCTTTGTGTTTTGCATGTGAGAACTGACTTCTACCCGCGAGCTCCTTTTGGATCAAACCCTTGTCCAAATCATCCTTGCTCTGCTTAGAATTCCTTAGTGATTGTGACTGATCCCTATCTGTCATCCTCTCCTTGAAAACCAAGGCTTTCCTGCTCTTGTCACGAACATCAGATTCCTCAAGAAACGTTACCTTCTTCTTCTGCATACAGAAATCTCGATCTATACCCTTTGACTCAAGAACATGCATCTCCTTCTTACTCATGTGACCAAGCCTACAAAGCCATGTCTTCAAAACAGAAGAAGAATCAGTAATATAAGCAAGTAGATAAAGAGTACCTGCTTTCTTACCACCCGCTAATTCAAGTGCATCCACTGTGAGAGTTCTTTTGCATCTCTCATCACCCAACTTTCCTGAAGCAATTAGCCGCATCTCCAAGACTGGGACTTGCATGACCTCCTTTAGCACCCATGTGTTACCTATCTGTAGTTTCAGCATCACTTTCCCTTTGCCAATCATCTGACAAGGCTTTCCATCCCCTAAACAAATTTCTCCAAAGTCTCCCTGGACATACTCATGAAAAAATACCCTATTTGGGGATGCATGAAAAGAGGCACCAGAATCTAAAACCCTAGATTCTAATTTATCTAAAGAACATACCAGAACATCCTATGTAATGAAATATACAACATCTGCTTCTTCTTCATGTCCTTCATGTTGATCTGCTACCAACCAACAATCTTCTTTTATCTGCTCTTTCTTTCCATATCTCCAGCAAGTTATTCTTCCATTCCTGAACTTGGACCTCCTGCTATTAAACTTCTCCATTTTTAGTCTATTGTCTTCTGCCATTGCTCTACTCCCACTCAAACAAAAATCCCTATGAGTAACCTATAATCAAAACACACTAACCAGATCTAATCCAACCTGTTAGTATCCCAACCAAAAGCTTTGATACCACTTGTTGGTATCAAGCTCTGAACCTACAACCAAGGCTCTGATACCACTTGACAGGTACCCCTGGAACAACAAACATGCTCTAGTACCAATTGTTAGGATCTTGCTCCTCAGAAAGAGCACAATATGATTACCAAACTTAAGTAATTAAACATGCAAAAATATACCAGAAATACAAGTAACTAGAATTCACCAATAGCATAGAATATGAGAGACAATATACACTCTTATATATTAATACTTGTACAGAAAAGAATACAATAAAGAGCCGCCACACTCTTCCACCTTACAGAGGCTTCCCACACCTCAAGTGTATAATAATTATTCTTCAAAACACTCTCCTATCAAAAAATGGTCCCAACAACCAACTCACACACAGAATTGGTGTTCACCTCTCCAACCAGTCAGTAATAACCCTGCTAGTACACCAAGCACTCTATAGTACTTCAAGTTGATCTCCCATGAACCTACAACCTACAATTCAATAGACCATACTCACCATGGAAGGATCTTCCTTGCCTTCCTTTCTAGCTCATTAGTGGAACTAGGAGAAACACACACTTTGTTCTCTTCACTAGCACACTTTACAATACAAGTCAATGGGTCTATAAATAGATCCCAGACTTAAACAATAACTTAGACTTATATTTTACTAATAATAGACACACAACTCAAGACTCAAAATAGCCTTTAACATGCAAACAATCTGTTCACTAAACTAACTGTTCGTGCAACGAATAGTTCTGGAACACACAAGCGATCGACGCTGGTCCCTGCTTACCTGGTGCTGCCGACATCGGCCAACTTCCTACCATCACCAATTGCCTTCTGCACTGGTCATGACCGACGTCAGTCATACTACCGATGCTGGTGCTTCTAGGTCTACAGTAACCTCCTTTTCTTTGTCTGTAACAAGTTGAAGCTTTTAGCTCCACAACCTAACATACTCCAAGTAGATCTCACCATGATCTTGTTCCTTGATGTGTTGTTGTCACCTTGGATCTTGCTACCCCACTGATCTCCTTTTGACCCTCATACACACACACCCCTACAGACCACCCTGATCTTACTTATCACATATAGATCTCCACCATGATCCTGCAACGCCCTGCAGATCAAACCTAATCTTACATACATGAAGAATCCTACTTGATTCTACCATGGGAAGAACTCTCCTAGTTCTACACTTTATAATACAGCCCATGAGTCTATTATATAGATCCCATGTATACAATAATTAGACAAGCAACTCAAGACTTGAATTAGTCTTTAACATGCAAACAACCCATTCAACTCACTGACTGTCCATCAGCAACTAGTTTTGGAACCGCATAGGTGATCGACGTCAGTCCCTATCTGACTAGAGGTGACCGACGTCTACCGACTCCTACCAATGTCAGTTTCTTTCTATCGACCCCTACCTGATGTCAGTGTGGCCTACCAATGTTGGTGACTGTGACACTCAACAACCCTCCATGTTTGCATCTGAGTGAAGCTTTTAGCTCCACAACCTAATAAAAACACCTCTAGGCTATGGGTAGCCTAAGAATGAGGTGAATCTCTACATAGGGCTAGCTCCCTTGATGTACCACTTATAGATCACTACTACACATATGCTTGTGAGGGAAAAGGGAGAGAAAACTAAAATTAAACTATCCTAAGGTAGGTGATACACCAAATTATTTGATGACTACCAACTAGCTACATGTTACACATGAGAACAAGGGACTAACCAAATGTACACTTCTCCAATCTGCATCTTCTCACATCAATATTTCATTATGAGGTTGTGATGAATGTTTAGGCTAAGAAGACTAAACAAGAGGCCTAAAATGGAAATGTTTGAATAGACTAACTCACTCAACCTTGACACATCAATAAAAAACTTCACATGACCTACAAGAATAAGATTTTCAATTACAAATAGGTGAGAAAATGAAATAACAATGTTAAGGGAAATAAAAAGTCATCACTAATAAAAATCAATCATCCAACTGAACATGCTATGAAAATTCATATAAGAGGTAAAAATAAATAGTATTTATTGATCCATGGTATGAAAATGAGTAGGTCTTCATCATACTCAAGTGAAGCATAATTTACAAAGGCCAAAATGGCTAGTTCTTATAGAACTTGAGAGATAAAGGAGAAAAGAGAAGTCAAAAGGCCACAAGGACACTTTTCAAGATGATAAAATGAGTTAATTGTGCATGGGAAGATAATTTTAAACTGATCATGCAAATTTAGGAAGGCCAAGTGTCACCCCAAGTCATGAAACTCTTGAAATTTGGCATGAAATTCCTTTCACTGGCTCAGAAAACTACCTTCATGATTTAGCACTATTTGAACATCCCAAAATTGAAAAGGATATGTCTAATTATTGGATTGATATGGAAGGATTTCATACATGCTTTTCCATACATTTTATGTATTCTTAATCACTTGGAATCCTCTAAAAGTGAGCCATCACTGCTTGCAATCAAAGAAACTCCTCTTTCACACACCTTGTACACTTGGCTTCCAAAATGTCTTCAATTTTCCATGATTTTTTTTTTAAATGGAGTGTATGACACTTATAAATACCCTCCATTGACTTATAGATATCAGTCACACCTTAAAAATACTTCCACTTGAAGCTCTCACACTTCTCATCATCTTGTTCACTATCCCAATTCTGACTAGGTAAGATGAGAGCTTTGGTAGGTATGCTTTGGAGTTTTATTTATGCATTAAATGTCCATAATTAGTTATAATAATTCTATATATTCCTCTTCAACTTCATTTCATCTCTTGAGACCTCCTAGATTTTGTACAATGCATAAAATAGTCAAAAATACCATATTTTGTACTCTATCTGTACAGTCCAACAAGATGGGGAGGATATTGAGAGATTATTATGAAAATTTAAATCAATTTCATGGTCATTATATCCCATTTGTATATTTTAACATCTTAATTTCCTCAATTTGGTCCTTTTCAAGGGTTTGTAAGGGTTTTAGGCCATTTTTGTCCTTAAGATTTATTCATAAATCCATGATGTTAGAAATACTAAAAAATTCCATAAACATGATGTTAAGGACTCCTAATAACCCATAAAAAATCCTTTTGCATCCATGCACATACTCAAAGAAGAAAGGAGAATTCAAAATTAGCCTATTGAGCTTGTTTTAATGTTTTGCACAAGTCTGATGTAGCATTGAGCCAAAGTCTCTTTCCTTGTGGTTTCTCATGCACTCCAAAATATATAAAACCTCCAAATTTATCCTATAAACATGTTTCAACTGGTTATAAATCTTATCTCATTCTATAATTGAAGGTGACCTCTCATTTGAACTCTAGTCCTAAACCTTGCCTAATAGGCCTGAGTTATCTCAAAGCCCAAAATGACTTTTTAATGGCTTTCCCTAAATCCCAATATCTTATATATTTATATTTTTCACCCATATACATTATATCATCCATTATAATTTTCACACTATACAAGAAGTGAAAGTGGTTCTCCATTTAGCTTTAGGCCTAAACTATGCTTGACAAGCCTACTTGCATACTTGAGGGTCTGGGATACCCTGTTGATCTTATCCCCTCTCATAAAGTTTACTCGTGCTTGATTATGTGTATTAAATATTCTTAAACTTTATTTAAATATCTCTTTAGCTTTTATCTTATCCTTTTATCTCCTTTCTTAAAGACTATAGAATTTGCACCTACGGGGGGTGCCCTTAGTCTGAAACAAAAAAGAGGGTGCTTCCTCTATTTCCTTAGACTAAATGAATGTTTTAGGGGATTATTAAAGTTCCATAGGTTCCTTTTACTAATTTTGATCCCTTTACTAGGTCATTTTACCCCCAAACTCTTTCAAATTCTAAGACAAACCTCCTAGAAAAGAAATTGTGCATAATGGTTTAAGGATGTAGACTTATATGATGCTTGTTTGATACTTTTCCATATTCTATATCCACTATGAGAGTGTCATGAGGATATGATTATTATGATTAATGTGTTTCAACTCCTCACATTTCTCACTCCAACTTCTTACATACTCCTCATAGTCTTTCTTAGTCAGATTGAGTGTTATTCTTTGACTCTATTCCCTATTTTCCTCACTCAAGGGAGACCCTTGTAGATGTTTGTACACATTTGAAACCTAGGTATAACATTTGAAAATATTATCAATAGTGTTTATGACCACACCAAGTCATATCTATACCTTAGTAATCATTTTCATACCTTTCAACCACCTTGATCAGTTTCATTATCACCACTCAGTCACTTGTAGGTGTATGTTTTAAGGTTTAAGATGCCTGTAGGTGTATGTGAGATTCAAATAATAGTATATAATCCTATTTATATGATATCTTAGGTCATAAATGTTAATTTCATCATTTTGAATCATCCACATACATTGGCATGGTCTAGTTTATCAACTTGGAAAACAAGAATGCCCAAAGACTCAAAATCTTATAGGTTTCACTACCCAAAATTAGTGCATAAAAGTGAAACTTCAGGATCTCAAGATTCTACCTTTCATTAGTGATTTACCATAAATATTTTGTAGAGATCTTATACTATGTAGGGACTAAAATATTTGGTCATTAAGAGGCATCAAAATTTTTTAAACCCATGTTGTATGATTCTACCAAAAAGGCCTTAGGCCTCTATTTTCACTTTTTGGGGAAAGTCTCCCTAAACTCAGTCCTTGCTTCTTCCAAGATGGTTTACACCTTATTTTTCCATTTTGACACCTCAAACATGTTTTTCATGACTAACCAACATGTTAGGATTCAATATAAGGCCTTACCATACTCCAATATTCCATACAGGTACCTTCAAGGCTCTATAATGTCACCTGTAGGTGAGTATTTGTACATGTAGACACCTAAATCTGGCCACTGATAACCTCCAACCAAACTTTTGACCAATTTACATGAAAATGCACAATTTGGCCTAAAAACACTAAAACACATTAAAAGCTTTGAACCTGATATAGTCAAGTGTTGATTTTGGCTAGGGTATCCCTAAGTGGGGCAATGTAATTTATGGGCCAGCTAACTTTGATCAGATCATTTCAAGTTAAAATGCCAATTTTACACCTAGCTACTCTAGATTGCTCTTTCCTATGAAATCTTCTACACAAGACACATGCATTTGTTATTTATTATTGACAATATCCTAAATAGAATAATGCATCCAATGCATTTGATAGTGACTTCCAATTCTAATTCAATCAAATTTTGTACCAATAACAAGGCATTCTGATCAATTTGAGTAAATTGTGCACAAAGTACTTAAACATGCTTAAGAGCTAATTAACCCAAATCAAGGTTTAATTAATAATTCCATGGAAACTTGTTGAAAATTTTGTTTTTGAAATAAATATGGAATATTTGCATCATCAAGTGACCTCATTTCTTGGGAAGACCTCACTATGCCATAAATGCCACAAATATCAGGATTCATGCCTCCCATGCCTCATCAAAGCTCTTCATGCCTCTTAATGGTTCCTCCATCCCAAATATTGATGAGAATATTTATCAATTTTAATTGCATAATTAGATTAATCCTTAGCCATACATCTCAATCCTAAAATAGGAGGTTCAGGTTGATTCTAGACATTTACAAAAATCTATAAATAGGAGGCCTTACCACATGAATTTGAACACATTATTATGCAAAGTTATAATGCAGAATTGATTACAAAGCTTCATAAAACTAGTGTTACCATGAAAAATTGATTCCAATCCAAGCCAAGCCATAAGAAAAAGGTTCCAAGAAGATATGGAGGTATCCAAGCTTCCATTGCCACAGACTTCATGAGCACAAAGCCAAGCAAGCCATTACTACAAAGGCATTTGGAGCATCCAAGGAAGGTGAAGGAATTATTTTTATTTTTCCTTAATTTTTAGTTGTGTTTTTCATTTGTTTTTGTTATTAATCTCACCCTAGTAACTAGGCATGAAGGTGTTAGCTTAGTGTGTTCTTTGTCAATTTGTTTTATGCATTTTGAAACTAACACAATACTAATCTCCTCTTCTTAGTCAAATTCCTAGTTCACAGCACATACACAAGAAGTAAGAAAACTAGATAGTATGTGAGATGTATGTTTATGAACAATTATTATGATTTAACCAAGATTAAAAAATTAAACTCATTACTCTAGGATATTTAAACACCTATCAAACTTTCCATCTTAGTATGACATCAATAGGGAGACTCATGTAGGTGTATATGAGTTGCATACAGATAGTGAGAAACCTTCAAGTAGTAAACATGAGTTGTGAGTTTCAATTATATTTGATCCTTTTAAAAATATTATAAATATACTTTTATTACCATCAAAACATTTATTATATCAAACACTACCCCTCAACATAAGATTCTCCATGAGGGCACCTGTAGGTGCATTTTAATGTCTAGATATTGTGTGCATGAGTAGTGGATAGTAATATAAGTAGTGTGCAAGAGATATATGCTTGAGATTCAATATATATCTTAACCAAGTGAAAAAATACACTATTATAACTCCAAAATATTTTAAATACCTCTCAGATCTCCCATTTCATCATGACATCATTTTGAAATACATGTACATTCAAAGAGTTGTTTGTATATGCATAGTGTATTGACTGCACCCATGGAACATTGTTTGGAGAATGAGATTGGAAGGTGAAGTGGGGGTCAAGATATAATTATAAACATGAGGATGGATCTATCAAAACTTATTGAAATCACCATTAAAGCATGAAGATTTTGAAAATGATGTAAAATTGGTAGCAACATAGAATGATTTCTTATCTTACTACTTTGAGGCACTTGGCTCATCCAAACACATTGAAACATGAAAAAAAGAATGGATAACATTAGGGTATATATTAAAAATCATTTGGAAACCATTATATTAACTTTATTTTATGTAACTATCCATACAATATCAAAACCTATAGGGTACAAGAAATAATGAGCAAAAAAACATCGTCAACTTGTTAGAGATGGTTCATAAATGATGGTTAAAAAATAGTTGAAAACTTGTTATTTAAATGTATATATACTATTTTAATACCACCTCCCAAATTATTTTGGCCTAAAACCTCTTCAATTGTCTGTACTAAGCACAAACTTGCTGACCACTTCTATGTGTCTAAACAGGTAAAGAAGGAGATAAATGATTTTATCTCAAATTTGGCACTTACATATCATTTAAAACATGTAAATAAGTTTTATTAAGATTAATATACATTTCATGACCTTCTCCCATGTGTCACCCTCCCTCATGGACCATACAAGTGCCAAACTCTTCCTTTTTTCAATTAATTTCTTGATTTTTAGTTAGATAACTTGCAAGTTTTAGATGAACTAACATTCTTGATATTAAATCTAACCTCTTGAATGTTTTAAAGGAAATTATGAAACTTTGACGCCTTAAAAACTATGTCACTTGCATTTATGACCTCTAAAATCCTTCTAAATGACTCAAAGTGACATATTGATAAAAATGACTAAGACCTATAATACACCCTATGACATAACTATAGACCCCCTAAAACATCTAGAAATTAAGTTTTTACCTATAGGGGTCCTAATTTGACATGTAGGGTCAAATTTGGTCAATAAATTGGTGACTCATAGGGGTAGCATACCTGCTATACTAAAGATTAGTAGCCTTATCAGTCCATTAGGCTTAGGGAGTCATCTGAAGTCTAAAACACAAGAGGACTTTGACCATTGACAACAAGATTTGATCAATACAATACCAATTTACTACCTCAACCACACAAAACAAAGGACACACATAAAACAAAGCAAGCAAACCAAGAACACACACACACACACATGTGCTCAAGGAACTTAGAGAATTTTTTTTAAAAACTACTATTCACAAATAGAAAGTAAGCATACATCCTTTCCAAGATCAAAAATAAATTTATTTGAAGCTTCATCTTCATGATATGAATCATAGTGCCAAGCATGTTAATCCTTGGATTGGATGCTTTATAGATCAAACCTATTCCTTAGTACTTCACATGATCTTCTCTCAAGTAAATCATCCTTAAATAGGTCTCCAATGTAAATATATTCCTCTTGAACTTTTACACATACCTCATATTTCTTCCCACTCTTCATTTCATGATTCACTTGTATCTCCTTAGTAGGCATGGATTTAAGAGGAGTATTTTATTGTTCCTTAGAAGATTGAGGCCAATATAAACTTGTTCCATCCTTCAAAATCTGATGTATTTATCTCAAATTATTGAGAGGATGACAACCCATATTGATTATTTCAAACATATAATCATGGGATTTATGTGCTTCTTGAAAGGACAAAATTGAAAAGTTACTTTTTCTTTCAATACTCACTTGAGTGCCAAGGCTGCCTTCTCCATTTTTGATTATATCATAGCTTCATTGAAGAGGAGTATAACCTGAGCCAATGATTACAAACAAGTCATCCCAAGTCTAATTATGAACTTGTTTTTTCCCATCATGATATCTTGCATAGTGATGGAAGAACCAATGATTATTTCTTCCTCTTTGGCAAAAGGAAAACATTCTTCCATATCAACCCAATTAGATGTTTCTACATAATAAATCAACTCTTCTTAAGTATTTAGGACCCCTTAAGGGCTCTCAATTTTTTTCTCAATTTTTAAAACCTAAATTTTCTTCTCAAGGACTGTAATATCTTTAATCTCCTTCTCCTTCTTGGTGATGCCAAGACTAGGCATCTTGAAATCAGGTGACCAAGTCCAATGAGGCTACCAAGGAGTTGTATTTTATTCAAGAGAGTTATGAATTTTTATCAACCAAATAATCCTATTTATGTTCCCATAACACATGTCCATCAATGAAAATGGTGATGGGGTAAAAAGAAGATGAACTATTTGGTGGAGGTGGAACATAGAACTCAAAATCAGACTGAGAATGAATTGTGGGGGATTCTTTTGGGACCTCTTGAGGAAGGGGAGGTAGACCTTGGAATAAAATATATTGTTTTTCTTCATTACATTTTAAAATAACTTAATTTACATCCAATTTATCTTAAACACTCTCTTAAGGAAGGTTAGATGGGGTGTGTTTAGGTATAAGATCTTCTTTTGGCTCTAAACGTTCCATCACACCTTGACTTAACAATTTCATTCTCAACTCCAGTTCTTCAATTTACTTGGCTAGGTTCTCTTATAAAATTATATCTTTAAGTTTATATGCATCATCATGAGCATAAGGAGTACAATAAGGTTGACATGTAAGACAAGGAGTCTCTTGAGGAAGGGTGGGAGGGACTTGCATAAGATCAAGCTCTTTCTCAACTTCACACTCTTTATCTAGGATTTTTTCCTCTTTATTTCATCATTATTCCAATACCTTATTCTACCTTAGGATGTTAGGATTATGAGTCTCTTATTAAGGTAGTGATACAATTTGAGGATTGGATGAAGTGTACAAAAAACTTGGTATCTCCCTAGGCTTGGATTCTCCACCTTATCTCCAACTTGGAATATCATATATAGAGGTCTCTTCTTGAGGTGGGGATGTAATGGGAGAGGGAAATGAGGTCTTATATTCCAATTCATTTTATAATTATATTGAATAATGCATCTTCTTATTGGACAACTCAATATACCTATCAATATTGCTTTGAAAACCAAGTTTGTCTTTCCAACTCTCTCTTGCAGTTGATTGAGGAAAAGCTAACTTTTATAAGCTTGATTAGGCTCATGATTAGGGATCAAGTAGGACTGATAAAAATCTTGGTGAGGTGGATATGAGGTCTAATATACTTGGTGAGGTTGTTCCTCATGAATTCTTAGCCTATCTTCTAAAGATGCAACCAAGCCACCCATATCTAGCATTTCACTTGTAAGCCTTGGCTAATTGGCTCTCGTAATAGGTGCCCACTCTTTTTTAACAAATTTTTGTAACTTAGATTTACACCCTTTGAGGATGTGGCAAATCTCTCCTCATCCTAATGTCACAATAAAAACACCTCTAGGCTTGTGGGTAGATTAAGGAATGAGGTGAATCTCTAGATAGCGCTAGATCCCTTGATATACCACTTTGCATCACAACTATAATGAAACTTGGGAGTGAAAAGGGAGAGAGATAACTGAAATAAAACTATCTTAAGGGAGGTGATACACCAAATATATTTATGACTTCTTACCAATATCATGTTACACATGAAATCAAAGGACAAACTAAACATACACTTCTCTAATCTACAACTTCTCACATTAATGTTACATTATGAGATTATGGATGAATGTGTAAAGCTAAGAGGACTAAATGAGAGGACTTGAATGGAAATAAAGAAAATAATAACTCACTCAATCCTTGACATTTCATATAACACTTCATATGCTCTACAAGAAGAAGCTTTCCAACTACAAATAGGGTGAAAGAATGAGACAACATGCTAAGGAATCCATAGTCTTCACTAAGCAAGATCCATAATTGAATTAAAACACACTTATAAATAGTAATTAAGAGGTAAAAATTAGTATTCTTATTGATAAAATGGTATGAAAATGATCATGGATTCACCATACTCAGGAGGAACATAAGTTATAATGGCTAAAATGGCTAGTTCTTATAGAACTTGAGATAGAGAGGAGAAAAGAGAAGTCCAAGGGTCACAAGAACACTTTTTAAGATGATTAAATTAGTTATTTTTTCATTATAAGAGGATATGGGATGAAACATGCAAGGTTAGGAATCCCAAGTGTCCATCCAAGTCATCAAACTCTTTCAAAGTGGCATAAAAATTCCTTTAACTAGCTCAAAAAAATTGCCTTCATGATTATCCATATTTGAACATCCCAAAACTAATTATGGATAGGTATAATGATTGGAATGAATGAGAAGGATATCATACATGCATATCCATGCATTAGTTGCATGTTTGGTCCTTTGGAATCATCTAGAAAGGAGTTATCATCAACTGTAATATAGAAAAAGCTTCCTTCATGCACCCTACACATTTGGCTTCCAAAAAAAGATTAGTTGATCATTAAAATTCATGGGAGGGAGTTAATGACACTTTTTTATACCCTCCATTACCTTAGAGGAATCATGTATTCTTTAAAATTATTTCACATGAAGTTTTCCACCCTTCTCACTTACTTATCCACTAGGCTATTTTGATTGGTTGAGATGAAGCACCTGGTTTGGATACTTAAGAGTTTTTTATTGGAATTAAATGACCATATTGGGTTATAAAAAGTAAAAATATTCCCTCAAAACATGATTTCATCTTCAGAATCATCTTTTAACTTTCAAAACACAAAAATGTTAAAAATACCCTATTTTTTCCATGTTCGTACAAATTTCATATAGATAATTCTAGTAGGAGGTATCTTTAGGGAGTCATATACAACTTATAATAGTTTTCATGGTCAAACTATGCCATTAGAATGCATCCTAGATTTATTTCTTGAGACTGGTCTTTGCAAGGGTTTAACAAGGGTTTTAGGCCTATTTCCACTCTTAAGGTTCATTCATAAAAACCTAAAAATGAAGTTTCTAATGAATTCCAAAAATTAATATTTCAATACCTTCATCAACATACCTAAAATCCTATATCCTCCATGCAAACCCTCCAAAAATATGTGAGATTTTAAACTTGAACTATTGAGCTCCATGTTCCATTTCGATAAGCCTAAGTTGGTTCTTGAGTCAAAAAAGGGATTCCTTGTGTTTTTTTTGCCTTAAAAAAGATTTAACACATTTTATTTTCCCAAATATACATTTTCCAATTCATGGTAATTCATATGTCATGTTGTAATTGTAAATGACCTCTCATTTGGCCTTAGGCTTGAACCTTGCCTAACAGGCTTGACTGCTCCTTAGGGCTAAAAATGACTTTTGATGGTTTTCCTTCCCTAAAAATAGATAAAACACATGTAATATGATCCCAAATACATATCACAATAAATTTTAAATCTCACTTAGTGATAAAAGTGAAAATGATCTCACACTTGCTCTTTATGCTTGAAACTGCCATATATTCCTACCTACAACTTTGAAGGTTTTGAGAATTATATTTTGTTTATCCCCTCCTTGAAAGGATTTTAATATTGGTATGGATTATTTACAACCTCTCCCACATTTTTTAAATTTTCTTTTATTTCTAGTCCACCATCTTATTCATTACCTTCTAAACCTGTTAGTGTATGCATGAGGGGAAGTACCCCCTATCTAAGATAAAATAGGGGTATTTACCCTATTATATTAAAAAAAATGGTTATTGGAGGGTATTATTAAAAAATTTAGGACTAATTTCACAAAATTTTAGCACCTGATCATCTCATATGACCTTCCAAAAGCTCAAAAACCAAACAGGCTGCTCATATAAAGGTAATGTGTGTAGGCTTCTCAAATGGACCATGTTTTGTATGATGAGAACTCTTTTTATTATTTCATACCATTTTCATAATTATATATATACTACCATGATTCTTATTTATGTTTCATATCCTCTATATCTTATTCTAACCCTCCATTTTACCTTATACTACTCAACCTTCTATCTCACTATTCTAGGTTGCATACTATAGTTTTTATTTTGAAGAGGCATGTAGGTGAGTGTATATGCATTAAGCCTAATAAAAAGGTCTAAAAACATTCCTTTAATCTCTTTGAATCATTTATTACCTATTTTCACTCATACTCATGCAATGCAAGTTTTCAAACATCACTTTCTAGCCCATTGCCTATCACAGTCATTTAAGGTTGGTTGTAGGTGTACTTAGGGTTATCAGGGGTTTGCATAGGGCTGCTTATATAAAAAATCTCCTTTAAAATATTTTAAGAATTAAAACATGGCACCTATTCAATTTTTGGAACCTTGAATGGAGAAATGTCTCTTTTAGATCTAACCCAGTAGATTTCAATATTTATTTTCAGTGTTTTTGTAGGCAATTTTGGGGCTTCAAACTACCAAACTTCATCAAACTTCTTCCCTTAATATTTTATATAGGTATTATATTATTTATGCAATACCAAATAATATCATTATAATTAATCAATAGCTCATGTAACTATATCACATGTTATTCACAAAAACCCCTAGACCTCTATTTTGTATCTTTAGGGAAAAGAGTCCTAAAAACACACAATCATTTCTTTGAAGGTGATTTACAATTTCAGTTTCCAAAATATCTTCCCACATGAGTCTATCATTATTCTAAATAATTTATAAGACTTTAAAAGGAAGCTCATCACTTGTTTCAACACAACAAAAGACTCCATAACTCTCTGCTCAGATCACCTATAGATGCACATTTTCTTGTATAGGCAATGGGGAGAATGAATTAGTAGAATGTGTGACTTGTGAGGTCCAAAAGAGTTTTTATCTCCTTAATGAATCCAAATTTATTCCTTTTATGGAATATAACCTTTATAAGCTCATAATATCCTTCTCAACATGATCAATCACATGAAAACACCACTTGTAGATGAGCTTTCTAAGTTGCACATGGGAAAAAACATAAAAAAGTCAATACACTCAAAGTATATACTTTGATAACTAACTAATACTCCTTAATTGTGTTCCAATGACACATAAATAAGTTTCAAATTCTGAAAGCATCCCTCATGCTCCATTCCAATGTTTAGACCCTTCTTTCATGGTAGTTGGCTGATTGTGTATGACAATCATAGGGCAAACTGGTTGTGTGGCACTCAATGACTACAATTTCATGGAGATTACTTGGATAATTGAAAATATGGGAATCATATATGAGTAAAAACATGAACCAATACTTATCATAACCCTATTAAACCATGAACAAGCATGGAATTCTTGAAAATGGTGAAAAAAAATACCTTGTAACTCAAAAAGGTGATTCCTCTTGCACCCTAAGTTATTTTGCTCATCAAAACTTCATGAGAATTGAAAAAAAGCATGGTAATAATTTGAGGAGGAATTAAACATCATTTGGCATCAAACTAAGCAGTTGGTTCAAATAGAATTTCTCAAACCAAGGAAAAACCTATAGGGTGTATGAAATAGTAGGCAAAAAAGTACATTTAAATTCATGAGGATGGTTCATGAAACAAATGACACAATTATTCAAAATCCTTATATTTAAATTAATGTCTATGATTTTAATACAACCTCCTAGAATCATTTTGACTTTAAACCTCCTTAGTTATCTAACTGAAGAAAAACTTGAATGTCACTTCTACATGTCTAGGAAAGTAAAGATGGAGTAGAACAGTTTTGGGGAAAAAATAGCACTTCCAGAGTATATCAAATATTTTTATGAATGTGGGTAATATTAATGGATGTTTCATGAAATTTCCCATGTGTCACACTTGCTAATGAGCAGTACAAGAGCTATTTTCTTCTTCTTTCCCAAGAAAATTACCTTTTCTTCTGATGAACCTACCAATTTTCAATTATTTCAATTAATTAATACATATAAAGACATATGGGATGTGACATCACATTTTGGAACCTTCACACTTCCCAATAAATCCATACAAGTCATTAAATGGACCTTTTTTGACCTCAAAATGACCCAAAATGATTAAAAAGACTAAAATGACTAAGGACCAAGGATATTATAACATTGAATGAAATAAATTAGCCTATAAAACACCTCATGACAAAATATTAAACCCCTTATATACCTTTAAAGTTAACTTTTTACCTAGGGGTGCCCTAATTTGACCTAAAAGTCAAACTTGGTCAACAAATTGGTGACTCATAGGGTAGTTTGCTTGTTATACTAACTAGACCAGTAGCCTTATCAATCCATTAGGAAAAGGGAGTATTCCTAAGTCTAAGATAAATATTAAAATCTTTTATCACAAGCTTTGATCAAGATAATACTATTTGATTACCTCAACCATATAAAACAAGGACACACAAAATAAGACAACAAACTAATAAGACATACACACGCTTGTGCTCAAGGAACTTAGGGGAATATGAAAAAAAAATATTATGCACAACTAGGAACTAAGCATACCTCCTTTTTGGGATCAAAAGGAAAGTTTCTTGAATCTCCTTCTTAATGAGAAAATTCATAGTGTGAAACATGTTTCTCCTTGAAATGGATGATTTATAGATCAGACCTATTCTTTGGCACTTCACTTGACCTACTCTCAAGTATATCATCTTAAAATAGGTCTCCAATGTAAATATATTCCTCTTGAACATGTTCACATACTTAATACTATTGTCCACTCTTCATTTCATGGTCAATTTACATCTTCTTTGTAGGCATGGCTTCAAGAGGATTGATTTCTTGTTCCTTATAAGATTGAGGCCAATAGGAGATTATTCCATCCTTCAAGAGCTGATGTGTTTCTCCCAACTAATTGAGATAATGATATCCCCTCTTGATTATTTTAATCCTATCATCATCAAATGCATATGCCTCTTGAAAGGATATATTTGAAAGGTTGTTTTTCCTTTGTATACTTACTTGAGTGCCAAAGTTGCCTTCCCCATATTTGACCTGATCATAGCCTCCTTGAATAAGAGTATATACTAATCCAATTACCTCAAACAATTCATCCAAAGGCTACTTAAGATATTTTTCTTGCTCACCTATGACATATTGGACAATGTCATATTGCTCATCATCACTTATAATCAGCTCTAAAGAAGTAGTAAACCCCTTGAGAGACTCAAACTCAATGCAAATGTTTTAAAAATTCAACCAAAATTCATCATCCTCATTTTTATCAGCATCATTAAGGGTGAAAACAAGATAATCTCCTTCATCCTCTTCCTTAGAATCTAAAAGGACTTCATCCAAGATTTCCTATTCAACACAAGAAAAGCATTCTTCACTATCAAACAAACAAGAAGACTCAACACAAGGGCTCACCTCTTCTTAAAAACTTAGGATCTCTTTATGGATTTCAAATTATGTCCCAAATATCATAATCCGATCTTTCTTCTCAAGGTCTACAATATATTCCATCTCCTTCTTTGTGATTCCAAGACTAGTCATTTTGAAGTCATGTGTCTTAGTCCAATGAGGATACTAAGGAACTAGGATTTCTTCAAGAAATAATTCTAATTTTTTATCAACCAAATAATCCTCTTTAGGTTCATATACCATAGTTCCATCAATTCAAATTTTTATGGGTTGAGGACAAGATGAACTAGTTGGTGGAGGTGGCACATAGAACTCAAAATCAGATTGGGAATAGAATTTAGGGGATTATTTTGGAAGCTCTTGAGTAAGGGGAGGAAAACCTTGGGATAAAACCACTTGATTTTATTCCTTCCATTTGAAAATCACTTCATTAAAATCTAATTTATTTTTATTAATCTCTTTATGAAGGGTGGATGGGGTGTGTTTAGGCATAGGATCGTCTTTTGGGTCTAAACCTTCCATCACACTTTAACTTAGCAAATTCATTTTTAACTCTAACTCTTCAATTTGATTGGATAGGTTCTCTTGGAAAATTATTTCTTGAAGATCATATGAATCATCATGAGGGATGACATGGAACACAAGAATCTTCTTGAATAATGGTGGGAGAGGCTTGTAAATGATCAACTTCACACTCTTTAACAATGTTTCTATCTTCTTTCTTTCCCCATGATTCCACTATCTTACTCTAGCTTAGGATGTTAGGATTTTTTTTTTTTTTTTTTTTGAGGTGGTGGGGATGAAATGTGAGAGGGAAATCAAGGATTTAACTCCACTTCCTTTACTACCAACATGGACTATTTCATATGCATATTAGCCAACTCAATTTTCTTATCAAGATTAGCTTCAAAAACAAGGTTCTTCCTTTCAACTCTCTCTTCTAACTGATTGGGAGAAGGATGACTTTGATATCTATTAGGTTGTGGAGCTAAAAGCTTCACTGATGTAGACATGGAGGAGAGTTACGGAGGTTATTGAGTTGCAGAACAAGTTGCAGGGCAACCGACATCAGTCTTATCACAATGCAGAAGCAACTGACATCAGTTATGAGTCAGCCGACATCGGTCAAAAAGGAGCCGACATCGGCAACCTATGTGTGCATGTGTTTGCATGCAGGTTGAGAATAGGTCTATTTTTGGACTATCAGTTTTCATATTAAAGGCTAATTATAGTCTTGGAGTTGCGTGTCTAATTATTGTAATTAAGAAAGTCTAATTATTGTATGCATGAGATCTATATAATAGACTCATGGGCTGTATTGTAAAATTGTACTAGTGAGAGAGCAAAGATTAGCTTCTTCAGAAGAGAGAGCAAGAGTGCTAGATAGCCAAGAGGGCTTGTAGAAGAGAGTAGGGATTAGCTTCTCCTAGTTCCAAAGGGGTGTTGAGTGTGTATGATCAGAGAGAGTTGCAGGTTGTGTAAGTTCTAGTAGAAGATCCACTGGGGTACTGGTTAAAGACTCATAAGGACTTGGTGAGGCAAGGACAAGGGTTCTTCAAGGTGTAGAGATATCTACATGGTAAGTAAGGTATGTTGATGTGCAGGGTGTTGCAAGTTCAAGGGAGATCTACTTGGAGTATGGTTGTGTACTTGGTGTACTGGCAACGTTGTTACTGACTGGTGGAGGTGAAAAACAAATTTGTGTTTGAGTTGATTTTTGTGACCGTGATGAGAGAGTGAAGTGTTGAAGGAGAATTACAGGTGAACCCTAGAAGTGTGGAAGCTATAGAGGTGTGGGAAGAAGAAGTGTGGCATCTTCTTTATTGTATTTTCTTCTGAATGATTATTAATACAATTGGGTATTGTCTCTCATATTCTGTGTTGTTTCATATTTCTAGTTACTTATCATTCTGGTTAAATTTTGTGTTTAGTTGCTAATACAAAGGTAATAAAGTGTGTCCTTAGTGGGTAGTAGGATCCTGACAGTTGGTATCAGAGCAGGTTGACCAGGTTGACCAGGTTGGTACCAATCTTGGCAAGCTAGTATCAGAAGGTGGTTAAGTTA
Organism: Torreya grandis; assembly: GCA_037957365.1. Lineage (NCBI taxonomy): Eukaryota > Viridiplantae > Streptophyta > Pinopsida > Cupressales > Taxaceae > Torreya > Torreya grandis. Next base: position 104,341 of record JARHVA010001548.1, read on the forward strand.
CTAGCAAGTTGTATTAGATTTGGTTAGTGTTTGTTGATTACAGGTCACTCTCAGGGGTTTCAAATTGAGTGGGAGTATAGAAATGGTAGAAGAAATTAAGCTATGAATGGAGAAACTGAATAGCACAAATGGTCAGATTGATGGAAAGAAAGAGTAGGTAAAGGAAGATTGTTGGTCGGTAGAAGATCAGCGTGTAGAAGCAGATGTCGTAGGTGTTATTGCACAGGTTGATCTAGATAAATTAGAATCTTGGTCTATAGATTCTATTGCCTCTTTCCATGCAACGTGAAATAGAGCATCTTTTCATGGGTATGTCTTTGGAGACTTTGGAGAGATTTATTTAGGAGCTAGTGAGCCTTGTCAAATATTTGGCAAAGGGGAAGTGAAGTTGAAATTATAGACAGATAACACATAGGTGTTGAATGAGGTCATGCAGGTACCAGTCTTGGAGATGAGTCTAATTTCTTCAAGAAAGTTAGGTGATGAGAGATGCACAGTAACTCTCATAGTGGATGCACTTGAATTAGACGATGGTAAGAAAGTAGGTATCCTTTATCTATCTACTTATATTACTAATTCACCTTCTGTTGCAGAGATGTGGCTTTGTAGGCTTGGTTACATATGTAAGAAGGGAATGCATGTTCTTAAGTGGAAGATAGATATCTTTGACAAACTTAAGAACTGGAAAGCCTTGGTGTTCATGGAGGAGATGACGGACAGAGATTAGTTGAGGGGACTAAATTATTCTAAGCAGGGCTATGTTAATATGGATAAGGGTTTGCTCCAAAAGGAGATCGTGGGTAAAATGTCATCACTCACAGGCAAACACAGGTATCCACATCAATCAGGAGGAATCGACATCGAACAGACAGGCATCGATGTCGGTAATGTGTAGATCAGTAGAGTTGATGGTGTCAGGCAGCAGGAACCAACATCGGTCAGACAAGAACCGATGTCAGTAGTAGGGACACCAATATCAGTCAGGGAGAACTGACGTTGGTAGTAAGGGTCAGTCGCAGGGAACCAACATTGATCTGGTGCAGATTGGGAGATGGTCGAGATCGGTCATTGGAATGGATGTTGGGTGGACAACAAGCTGTCAAGGAGTCTCAAACACCCATATGGAAGACTAAAATGGTAAGTGGACCTCATATTCATTGTTCACCTTCTTACTTGTTGCTTATTGATGGTCAAGAACCAAGAAGATGTGAAGAGGCAATGTAGGTAGAATCCAAGAAATAGTGGGAGCATGGCCTGAATTCTTCAGAAGAGAACCAAGTAGGAGATTTGGTAGAGTTGGCAACGGGGATGAAATCACTGAAAGACGGATGGATTCCCAAGTTAAAGAAGAGAGTGGATGGATACGTGAGATGAAAGGCTAGGGTATATGGTCTTGAGGAAGCTACAGGATAGTGGTACAGGTTTTTTGACAGGTGGATGAAAAAGCAAGGCTTTAGTCAATGTCAGTGTAACTATTGTGTTTGTCTTACCAGGGTGGATGATGGTCATGACATTATCCTATTATTGTATGTGGATGGTATGCTTGGAGTAGGTTCATACATATAGGGATTTGCTGAGCTAAGGGTAAGGTTAGTTTAGAGGTATGTCATGAAGAATTTGGGAGCAGCAAAATTCTTTGGCAAGAGTAATCATAAGAGACATGGAAGATCACAGGTTGATTTTGTCTCCAGTGGGAGCTGATGTGAAGAAGGTGTTGGCAGGGTTCAATATGCAAGATGCAGAATCGGTAAGCACACCAAGGGCTGGACAGTTCAAGCTGAGCTTAGAACAGTGTCTAAAATCACATGAGGTTGAGTGTAGACCTAAGTTTTCCCAAGTAGTGGGAATTGTCAAAGAGTTTGGAGCCAATTCAGGGAAGGTAGATTCTCAGGGATCTGAGAGGGACTAACAGCAAGTTAACATGATATGCAGGGTCAAGGTCTTCACTACATGGGTTTGTATGTTTGGATGTGGCAGGTTACTTGGATGACAGGAGGTGCACCACAGTTTATGTGGTGGTTGGTCTTCAAGATTGAGCTTGAAGAGGGATACAAGCCAAGAAATGAATTAGACAGTGTACAAGTATAGGTACAGTGCAGTTTTTTATCTCTAAGTGGGAGATTGTTAGGTTGTGGAGCTAAAAGCTTCACTGATGCAGACATGGAGGAGAGTTTTGGAGGTTACTAAGTTGCAAAACAAGTTGCAAGGCAACTGACATCAGTCTGATCAACTGACATTGATCATATCACAGTGCAGAAGCAACCGATGTCGGTTATGAGTCGGCCAACATTGGTCAAGAAGGAGCCGACGTCGGCAACCTGTGTGTGCATGCATTTGCATGCGGGTCAAGAACAGGTCTATTTTTGGACTGTTAGTTTGCATGTTAAAGCCTAATTATAGTCTTGGAGTTGTGTGTCTAATTATTGTAATGAAGAAATTCTAATTATTGTATGCATGAGATATATATAATAGACTCATGGGTTGTATTATGAAATTGTACTAGTGAGAGAGCAAAGATTAGCTTCTTCAAAAGAGAGAGAGCAAGAGTGCTAGATAGCCAAGAGGGCTTGTAGAAGAGAGAAGGGATTAACTTCTCCTAGTTTCAAAGGGGTGCTGAGTGTGTATGATCAGGGAGAGTTGCAGGTTGTGCAAGTTCTGGTAGAAGATCCACCAGGGTACTGGTTGAAGACTCATAAGGACTTGGTGAGGCAAGGACAAGGGTTCTTCAGGGTGTAGAGATATCTACATGGTAAGTAAGGTCTATTGATATGTAAGGTGTTGTAGGTTCAAGGGAGATCTACTTGGAGTATGGTTGTGTACTTGGTGTACTTGCAGTGTTGTTACTGACTGGTGGAGGTGAACAACAACTCTGTGTTTGAGTTGATTGTTGTGACCGTGATGAGAGAGTGAAGTGTTGAAGGAGAATTACAGGTGAACCCTAGAAGTGTGGAAGATCTAGAAGTGTGGGAAGAAGAAGTGTGGCATCTTCTTTATTGTATTTTCTTCTAAATGATTATTAATACAATTGGGTATTGTCTCTGATATTCTGTGTTGTTTCATATTTCTAGTTACTTATCATTCTGGTTAAATTCCGTGTTTAGTTGCTAATACAAAGGTAATAAAGTGTGTCCTTAGTGGGCAGTAGGATCCTGAAAATATCCTTGATTGGGATCATGATTAGGGATAAAATATAGCTGATATGAAAATTGGGGAAGTGGATATGAAGGTTGATAGATTTGATGAGGTTGGCTTTCATGAACTCCTAGCCTGTCCTCTAAGGAAGAAACTAGGCTACTCACATCAAGCATATCACTTGTGAGCCTTTACCAATTGGCTATCTCAATAGGTACACCCTCTCTCTTGACTAAATATAATTCATCTCTCACCTTATAAATAAATTTAATAGGAATATCTATACCATATCCCCTTTATGTGTCGAGATCTAACATATACTTCTCATACCCCAACAGTGTTTGTTTGAAGGTGGAAATGGATTAACTTGAGAAGTGGATAGGTTGAATAATAGGAGCAAGTCATTAATAAGGCTAGTTATAATACAAATACACTTCATGATAAGGTAGGTAAACATCATGACAAGGCTAGTGCACTTCATGACAAGGCTAATTAAGAACTTGTTCATATTGATAAGGAATGGCAAAATCTTGAAATGTCTCACCAACTTGTCTAAAATAGTGCTCAATACCAAAATTAGCATGAAACTTCATTTAAATCAATAACACAAAGTAAAATTTTACCAATAATCTTCAAAGGATAACTTGGGCTACTTGAGTAGCTGATGTATCTTCAGATTCACCATTGATGCTTTGATAGATACCTCCAAAGGCTGATTATCGAGAGACAACACCAAAAATCTCTCAACTTCTTGGACCAAAATTCCCATCAGGCATTCCAAAAAATATTTTCACTTGAATTTTCACCATTTTAAGAGATTTCAAATCTCTCCTCATCCAAGTGGCACAATGGAAACACCTCTAGGCTTGTGGGTAGCCTAAGGAATGACGTGAATCTCTAGATAGGGAAAACTCCCTTGATGTACCACTTTGGATCACAACTATAACTAAACTAGAGAATGAAAAGGGAGAGAGACAAATAAAATCAAACTATCCTAAGTAAGGTGATACACCAAATATATTTATGACTTCTTACCAATAGCATGTTACACATGAAATTAAAGGACAAACTGAACATACACTTTTCCAATCTACATCTTCTCAAATCAATGTTACATTATGAGATTATCGATGAATGTGAAAATATAATAAGACTATACAATATGACTTTAATTTAACTAATTAAAATACTAATTCACTCAATCCTTGACATTTCTTAGAACACTTTATATGCCCTACAAGAAGAAGCTTTCCAACTATAAATAGGGTAAAATAATGAGACAACATGCTAAGGAATCCATAGTCTTCACTAATCAAGATTCATAATCCAAGAAAAACATAATTATAAATAGTAATTAATAGGTAAAAATCATTAGTATTATTGATCAAATGGTATGAAAATGAGTAGAGCTTCACCATACTTAGGAGGAACATAAGTTACAATGGCCAAAATGGCTAGTTCATATAAAAACTTGAAAGAGATGAGAAGAGATAAGTAAAAATGTCACAAGGACACTTTTCAAGATGATAAAATTAGTTAATTGTGCATGATAATAGTATATGGGATGAACCATTTAATTTTAGAAAGCCCAAGTGTCCATCCAAGTCATCAAACTATTGCAAAATGGCATGAAATTCCTTTAATTGGCTAAAAAATGCCTTCATGATTAGCCCTATTTGAACATCCCAAAACTGATTAGGGATAGGTTTTATAATTTTAATTATATAAAACATTCTTATCCATGCATTTTTTTCATGCCTAGTCCTCTAAAACCATCTGGAAAGGAGCTATCATCATCTACAGTCTAGAAAACTCTTCCTTCATGCACCCTTCACACTTGGCTTCTTAAAAATGATAAATTAATCATCTAAATAAATTTTATGGAGTGTATGACACCTATAAAAAACCTTCATGTCCTTATAGTCATCATTCATGCTTTAAAATAAGCTCACATGAAGTTTTCCACGCTTCTCACTAGTTTGTCCACTAGGTCAGTTTTGACTAGTTGAGATGAAGCACCTGGTTTATAAACTTATAAGTTTTTTACATGAATTAAATCACCATAATGGGTTAAGAAAAGTCTAAATATTCCCTCAAAACTTTATTTCATCTTAAAAATACTCATATATCCTATAAAACACAAAAAATGGTCTAAAATACCCTGTTTCTACCATGTCCATACAGATTCAGTACAATTAATTCTAGTAGGAGGTATCTTAAGGAATTTATATAAAAATTTAAATAGTTTTAATTGTAAAACTATTCCATTGTAATTCATCTCCATATTCATTTCTCTAGATTGGTTCTTGTAAGGGTTTAACAAGGGTTTTAGCCATGTTTCCACTCTTAAGGTTCATTCATAAAAACCTAACGTTGAAGTTTCCAAAAAATTACATAAATTGATATTTAAATAAATTAATCAACATCCTTAAACTCCTGTATCCTCCATGAAAACCCACCAAAAAAATGTGAGTATTTGAACTTGACCTATCAAGCTCCTTCCTCCATTCCAACAAGCTTGAGTTGGTTCTTGAGTCAAAAAAGGGATTCCTTGTCTTTTTTTTTCCTTTAAAAATATTTAACACATCTTATTTACCCCAATATTAATTCTCAAATTCATGTTAATTCTCATAACATGTTGGAATTGTGAATGACCTCTCATTTGGCCTTAGGCTTAAACCTTACCTAACATGCTTGACTATAACTTAGGGATAAAATTAATTTTTGATGGTTTTCATTGCCTAAAAATATTTCAAACACCTGTAATATGATCCCAAAAACATATCACAATCAATTTTAAATCTCACTTAGGGATAAAATTGAAAATGATCTCACACTTGGTCTTTATGCCTAAAACTGCCATATAGGCTTGCCTACAACTTTGAAGGTTTTGAGAATTATATTTGGTTTTTACACTCCTTGAAAGTATTTTCATGTTGGTATTGATTATTTAGAACCTATCCCACATTATTTAAGGTTTATTTTGATTCTGGTTCACCATCTTACTCCTTACCCTCTAAACCTGTCAGTGTATGCATGAGGGGAAGTACCCCTTGTATGAGACCAAATAGGGGGAAATTCCCATAATATATAAAAAAAAATTGGTTGTTATAAAATCTTATGAAAATTTTTATGACTAATTTTACAAAATTTTATCACCTAGCCATCTCATATGTCCTTCCAAAAGCTCAAAAATTAAACAGGCTGCTCATACAAAGGCATTGTGTGTAGGCTTCTCAAGTGGACTATGTTTGCATGATGAAAATTATTTTTATTATTTAATCCCATGTTCATAAGGATATATATACTTCCATGGTACTTATGTAGGTTTCCCATCCTCTATCTCCTATTCTAACCCTCCATTCTACGTTATACTGCTCAACCTTCCATCTCACTATTATAGGTTGCATATTGTACTTTTTGTTTTAAAGATGCCTATAGGTGAGTGTATATGGAATAAGCTTAATAATAGGGTATAAAAACATTCCCTAAGTCTATTTGAATAATTTATTATCTATTTTCACTCATACTCATTCAATATAAGTATTTAAACATCACTTTCTAGCCCACTGCATATCACAATCATTTAATGTTGGTTGTAGGTGTACTTAGGGTTATCAGGGGTCTAAATAGGTTTGATCCATCATGTTAAAGGATTATGAAGGTTAGCCAAATCTCAAATTATGTGTTCACCTACTTTATCTAATATTCCAACCTCTCTTATCCCTTAACATGCACTCTAAGCTCACAAACTGAGTTCCTTCTCCCTAGACTATGATACACTACCTGTTAACTTCCTATAGGTTTAATTTTCAAGATTAAAGTTTTAAAAACTATTTAAGGGCCCATTTATAGTCCTTTGAATTCACTTGGCACATTCTTGGAGTCATTTTTTTCACTTTTCTTGATCTAAACTATCACCTAGAAACTTTGTCTCAATTTCTTGTTTATCCACAGTCATCTACAGTGACTATAGGGTCATGTAGGTGAAAATGGGGACCTAAATCATAGTAAATGACCCATTTTTAAGATATATTAGATAAAAATAATAATTTAAACTATTTTAAGCATTTAAACATGGTACCTATTCAATATTTTTGACCTTTAATGGAGAAAGGTCTCTTTTAGATCAAACCCTATAGATTTCACTATTTGTTTTTAGTATTTTTGTAGGCAATTTTGGGGCTTCAAACTACCAAAATTCATCAAAATTTTTCCTTCAATATTTTTTATATGTATTTTCTTATGTATGTAATACCAAAAAATATCATTAGAATGCATCAACAACTCATATAACCATGTCACATGTTATTCGCAAAAACCCCTAGACCTCTATTTTGTATCTTTAGGGAAAAGAGTCTTGAAAACACACACTCATTTCTTTGAAGGTGATTTATACTTTAATTTGCCAAAATATCTTCCCACATGATTCTATCATGATTCTAAATCAATTATAGGAATTGGAAATTAATTTCATCACTTGTTTCAACACCATAAAATAATCCACAACTCTCTTCTCAGATCACCTATAGATGCACATTTTCCTGTATAGGTAGTGGGGAGAATGAATTGGTAGAATGTGTGGCTTATGAGGTATAAATTTTTTTTATCTCCTTCATGACTCAAAATTTATTCATTTTATGTATTATAACCTTTCTAAGCTCACAAGATCCTTCTCAATATGATCAATCCCATGAAGCCACCATCTATAGATGAGTATTCTAAGTTGCATATGGGGAGAAAGTATAAAAAAATCAATACACTCAAAGGATATAATTTGATAACTAATTAATAATCCTTCATCATGATTCAATGACACATCAATATGTTTCAAAGTTTTAAACCATCCCTCATACTCCATTCTAATGTTTGGACCCTTCTTTCATAGTAGTTGGGTGACTGTGTATGATAGTCATAGGACAAACTAGCTATGTGGAACTCAATGACTACATTTTCATGGATATTACCTAGATAATGTAAAAGAAGGGAATTATAGAGCATTAAAAAAATGAACCAAGACTTATCATAACCCTATAAAACCATCAACAAGCATGAAATTCCTAAAAATGGTGAAAATAATTGCCTATAACTCAGAAAGGTGCATCCTCTTAAAACCTAAGCTATTTTTCTCATAAAAAAACTCATGAGAATTGAAAAAAAATCATGGGAATCATTTGAGGATTAATTCAACATCATTTGGAAATTAACTTAGCAATTAGTTTGTATGGAATTTCTCAAACCAAGGTAAAACTTACAGGGTTTATGAAATAATAGGTAGAAAAGTATAGTCAACTTCATGAGGATGGTCCATAAATCACAAGCCACCATTATTCAAACTCCATGTATTTAAATTAAGGTCTCTGATTATACTACAACTTTCTAGAAGTGTTTGACTTGAAACCTCCTCAACTGTCCATACTAGGCAAAAATTTGAAGGTCACTTATGCATGTCTAAGAAAGCAACAATCAAGTATAATGGTTTTGGGAAAAAAATGGAACTTCTAGACTAGATAAAATGTTAGGATTCATGTGGGGAATATTAAAGTACATTTCATTATTTTTTTCCATCTTGCACACTTCCCAATGAGTTGTACAAGTGCATTTTTTCTTCTTTCTCAAGAAAACTACCTTTTCTTCTGATGAACCTACCACTTTTTATTTATGTTAATTACTTAAGAACTCTAATGACACATGGGACATGACATCACATTTTCAAACCTTTAAACTTCCTAATAAATCTATAAAAGTCATTAAATGCACCAATTTTATCTCAAAATGACCCAAAATGACTAAAAGGACTAAAATGACTAAAGTCCAAGGATAGTATAACATTTAATGACATAAATTAGCCTATAAAAACCCTTGTGATAAAATATTAAACCTATTATAGACCTTTAAAGTCAATTTTTTACCTAGGGTGCCCCAATTTGACCTAAAAGTCAGACTTGGTCAACACCAACTCTAATTCATCTCTCACCTTATGAATGAGATGACTAGTAACCTCTTGACCATATCCATTTAGTGTATCAGTCTCTATCATGTACTTATCATATCCCAAGAGAGTTTGCTTGAAGTTTGGGATGGAGTGATTTGAGAAATGACTATGTTGACTAGGAAAAGCAAGACATTGAAGAGGTTGATTATAGGGCTAATACAACTCATAACAAGACAGATAAGTGTCATATTAGAGCTAGTAAAGATCATGACAAGATTGGAAGGAATCACACTAAGGTTTATAGGGAATGCCATAATCTTGAGATGTCTCACCAACTTGTGAAAAATTGTACTCAACACCTAAATTAGCCATAAAACTTCATTGGGAAGCAAGAACACAAATAATGATTATCAATAGTATTCAAAAGGAATACCTATGTTGATTGATGAGCTGATGTAACTTTGGAGTCACCATTGATGCTTAAATAGATTCCTCCAAAGGCTGATTTATTGAAAGACAACACCAAAAAACTTTCAACTCCTTAGACTAAGAGTCCCACTGAGCATGACAAAAACTGTTATCACTTATATTTTCACCCTTTGAGGAGATGTATTATCTCTCCTCATCCAAGTTTCACAATATAAACACCTCTAGGCTTTGGGTAGTGTTGATGTAGTGGATTGCACATGGGGCAGGATGCCTAGCTCCTGCCCGTCCACACGCAATAATGGAAACTCCCCTCTCGCCTGTGGGACCAGTGAAGCTAGAGGGGAGAGTCTCTAGATAAGGGCTAGCTCCCTCTGATGTATATTTTAGGCCTTGGTTTCTCCTACTGCTAATAAATAAAATTAGAAGGGGGGGATGAAAAGGGAGAGAGAGATGCTGAAAATAGAACTTAAGCCTAAAAATGAAAAGGTGATACACCAGAAAAGTGATGACCCACCCAGCCCAAATATACACTTTTCACCAAGAAGAAATGACCATACAGTTCATCTAAAGTGGGAAGCTCTTCTGCAACAATCAGCTAGGGGTCTATGAAAACACAGGAAGGAAGAAACTACCAGAGGCATCCTCAAACACACTTATGGCAACCTATTCACAGGCACCTATATTCTTCCTGTAGATACTTCTGACAGGCCTACAGAAAAGAAAACTTCACAATGCACTGGACATGCTGTAATCGACCTTTGAAAAGCATGAAAGACAATGACTTAACACAAAAGAAGAAAATAGACATATACTTTAAAGTGCAAGTCCAGATAGAGGTAAAAATGCTAATTCCTGATTCAAGGTAAAAACTGGCAGAACTCTGCCTTACAAGCTCAAGAGATTTTTGGGTAGAGTTTTGCCTTAAGGCTAAGAGAGTGGATCCCTTCAAATGAGAAATTTTAAAATATATATCCAAAGGGGAAGAGAACTTGGCACCTCTTTTGAAAAGAGTTTGGCACCCTTTGATAAACTAGCCCATGTACACTGAAAACATCAGAAAGAGGAAGTCACTGTTACTGATGTCATTCTTATAGAAGAGGCCTGATAGAACCATGTTGTATAATTTATGAAATTGACTTTGGAATTCAAGAATTAATGTGGAAGCACAAGCTGTGCCTCTTTTCTACAAATAGATTGCAGTTTGTCCCCTTTTAAATGCAAACTAGAGAAGACGGGCCACATTGTTTACTCTTTGCACCATTTGGTGATCATCTAGCAATAAATCACCTTCCCTTTGCCACTTAGACTACTTTGTCTCTTTTGACACCTTGTCTTCTTCTTGCTTTGTCTCCTTTTGCTCTTTCAACCCTCGAGGGTGATCTTCTGGCGGGTCACTGCGTTCCTTGGGCTCTTTGGCGCTCAAGCAATTCAAAAGCAAATGGCTATTTCATTGTCTTAAAATTGATGTTTGTGTAGCCATCACCTTGAAATTGAATACCCAATAGCTAGTATGTTTCCTTAAAATTGATGGATTCTAAGACGTCACCATCCTTGGCAAATTTTGTTGGGTCTTTTCTATGAGCTTTTTCTGCAGGTTTTTTCCTCTGAATAATTTTCCCGTAGACAATTTTCCTACAAACAAAAATCCATAAGAATTGTCTCAGTCCTTTATCCTTTTCTTTTGGGTTCTTTGGATTTTCTTCTCCTGCGGACTCCCCAAATTTATTTGGACTTTTTGTCTGAAGGAATTCCTTCGGACAAAAAGTTTGAAAGAATTCATCCTTAAGATTTTTTGCATGCTTTTGAACTCCTTTGGCTACCTTCAAAGTGATCCCTACCCTCTGCAAGGGCTTTTGAACTTAGAACTACCCTCTGAAAGGGCTTTTGAACTTAGAACTACCCTCTGCAAGGGCACTTGCCCATTGGCTTTAAGACACTCCCTTAAACCAAGCCATTGAACTGATCGATTGAACCAAAAATGGTTCAATGGTTCAATAGTTCAACACTGCATGCCAATCCTTATTGAACTAGGCCTTTGAACCATTCACTTGAACCAACCATTGAACCAATCTATTGAACCAGTTCAATGGTTCAAACATTTGTTGAGCTGAGCCTTTGAACTGTGCATTGAACCAAGCTCGTTAAACTGTCTAATGTTCTGAGTGATTAAACCAAGCCGATTGAACCAAGCATTGAATCAAGGCTGATTGAACCAAGTGGTTGAACCAATCCATTGAACCAAGGCCAATTGAACCAAGGTGTTGAACCAATGCGTTGAACCAAGCAATGAACCAAGGCCAATTGAACCAAGGCATTAAACTTGAGCGATGAACCTACCAAGTAAACTAAGGCATTGAACCAAGGCATTGAACCGATTCAATGGTTCAATGGTTCAAAGATGCCAACCTCCCTTGTGAATTTATTTAGACAAGAGCCCAAAGAAGCCTTGTAAAACCAAGCACTTTTTGAGCTGATTCTTCATGCGCTAAAGACTAACCCTACAAAGTTTGTAGAAGTCCGTAAGAAACCTGTAGAGTCTATTTAAATGGACCTATAGAGTCTATAAAAACCTCATTATTGAGTTCATAGAAATCCAAGCTCTGTAGAGTCCGTAGAAGTCCCTGTGAAGTCTGTAGGAAACCTGCAGAGTCCATAGAAATGGACCTGTAGATTCCATAAAAACCTCATTGCTGAGTCTGTAGAAATCCAAGCTCTACAGAGTCCATAGAAATGGACCTGCAAAGTCCATAGAAATAGACCTGTAGAGTCCATAGAAATTCCTGGACTTATGCAAAATCAAAAAATGAAATGGCCTAGAATAGCAGGGGAAGAAGGGGACCGATTTTTGGCCTATTGGGCAAAAAATGGTCAACAAATTGGTGACTCCCACGGGAAGCATGCCTACTATGCTTAGAGACCAGTTGCCTTATAGTCCAATGGGCACATATTCATAATGCAGCTTTGAAGAAAGGTTAGCAACAGCCCCAAAGATCCAAGAATCAAACATGAAGATTTTTACCCCACACACAAAGGAAAACACACACAAGGATAAAAACACTACCTATGCAAATTGCACTTAGGGAAAGCAGGAAAAGAAAATAAAAAAAACTAATATATACAACTAACCAGGTACATCTACTTCCCTCTTGGATTAAAGGGAAAACTTCTTAAGTCTCCTTCTTGGCAAGGAAACTTATAGTGCCAGACAAGTGGTTGAATGAAATGGAGAGTTGGTGCCCTGCTCCTCTTGCCTACCACCTGGGTTGGCTTGTATCTAAGTGGATCATATTCAAACATGCTTCCAACATATATGTACTTTATTTATTCTTAGAAGTTTGCCTCCTGTTGGTTCTTCATGCTAGTGTATCTCATCAAGAAATCAATTACTATTGGCTCATCACCATAAGCCCCTTGATATGCATCATTGACTGGCTTGTTCTCCTCTGCCTCATGCTTGAGTTCCATGGTATGACCATCCTCCTTGATGATTTCAAAGAAAGTATCTTCATATTCACCAACCTCTTGAAAGGATAAATCTATAAGCCTATAGCCCCTCTGCATACTTATTTGAGTCCTAATGCTGCCTTCTCCACTCTTATCCAGCTCATAGCCCCCTTGAAGAATAGTGCAGCCTGCCCCAATGACTTCAAATGAATCATTCAAAACATGAAAAAGAGATTGTCCATGCTCCTCAATGACATTAATGGTGATCTCCTCCTCATCCATATTCATGAAGTCTCCTTGATCAGTCATGAATTGAGCATACTCCTCTTCACTTTCTTCCTTCAAGACAGGCTCCTCCTCGAGAACAAGGAAAATGGAAGGCTGATAGATGAACTCATGTGGAAGAGGAGGCAGTCATTGAGCTAGAATCAAAAGATTCTCCTCTTTCCATTTGGTCAGCACTTCATCTATATTAGGCATGGCCTAATAGCTTTCGTGGAGGTGTGTGGATGGAGTTTGTTTAGACATGGAATCTGCTATTTGGTCTGAAACGTCCATCACACATTCACAGAGGAAACTTGCTCTAGACTCCAACTCTGCAATCCACCTATCTATATCTTCCTAGAAAAGCCTTTCTTGGAGGTCACAATCACCATCGGGAGTAGGAGTAGCCTCATTTACTTCAAGGGTTAGAGTAAAACCTTTCTCCTCCTCTTCCTTTCTACCCCAAGATTCCACTATTTGCTTCTAACTCATGACCTTAGGACTGGAATTTTGCTCTTGTAAACATGCAACAACTTTATCCTCTTCAAGGTTTTGAGCTAGTTCATGATGTTCCTTCTTCCAACCTAGAATTTGGAGATCATGTTGAAAGACTTGAGGAGGTTGGGGAAGATTTGGGAGGGTCTACTCATGTACAGGAAGAGTTGTCTAAAAAAAGGCGTGCTAAAAAGCCAGGCATATAGGATTAAAGGTAGGATCGATTGATGCTTCGGATGATTCAGAATGAGCAAGTGCCATCTAATAGAAAGGATTTGGCACATAATTGGGGGGTTTCTATAGAATAAGAGGGGGCAGACCTTGGGCCAAATTTTCTTGATTTTTGTCCCTCCACTTTACCAACACTTCATCAATATTGAAATTAGCTTGTGGATTGGTGGAAGGGGTGTCTTTTGGCATTGGCTCCTCTACAGGGTCTGAAAACTCCATCTCTCTTTCTCCAAGCAGTCTCATCTTAGCCTCTAATTCCTCAATCCACTTAGCTAGATGATCCTCATTTTATACCTCTTGGATCTCATAGGAATCATTGTAGAGATGGAAGTGCATGAAGGTTTCCATGAAATGCAAGAAGCTTCCTGAGGAAGGGTGGGAGGGACTTGAAAAGGACTAACCTCATTTTGTACCTCACACTCTTGGATAGTTTTTTTCTCCTCCTTGTTGTTCCATGACTCAACCACTTTATTCCAGCTCATGATATTCAGACTAGGCATCTCCTTTTGGGGTGATGGGGACACAATGTGAGAGGGTAGTGAGGATTTGGATTTCACTTCCCTTACTACCAAAATAGACCACTGCATTTGAAGATTTTCCAATTCAATATATTTATCAAGATTAGCCTTAAACACAAGATTTACTATTTTGGAACTCTCCTCAACATGATTGGGGAAAGGACTTTGATAGGCTTGACTTGGCTCATAAGCAGGGGCTATGTATGACTGATATGATACTTAGGGTAGTGAGTATGCAGGTTGATAGACTTGGTAAGGCTACCTCTCATAAATACTCAGCTTCTCTTCCAAATATGCAATCATACCACTCACATCCAACATCTCACTTGTAAGCCTTTGCCAATTGGCTCTTTCAATAGGATCCCATTCACTCTTAACCTGATCCAGTGTATTTCTCACATGATGGATGACATGATCAAGAATTTCTTGGCCAAATCCCCTTCTGGTGTCAAGCTCTATTACATACTTTTTGTATCCCAGCAGTGCTCGTTTGAAGGCGGAAATGTGTTGATTGGCAAAAAGATTGGGTTGAGTGGGAGAAGTGACGCAATGAGAAGACTGGGCATAAGGCTGATATAGCTCATGATAGGGCTGGGACCAGTCATATTGGACCTAATAAGGATCAACATAAGGTTGGTGATGATCATAGCCATGCTAGCCAAGGAAAATAGGGTCCATGGCTCTGAACGATGGGATTATACATACCAAAATATTGTTTCTTGATGGTACAGTACCAAAACTGCTTAACTAGTTGATTTAACTTAGAGTCACCATTGGTGTTGATAAAAAAGCCTCTAAAGCCTGGTCAGTTGAAGAACACACCAAAAATTCTTCAAATCTTTGGACAAAACTTGTCCTATTTGGTCCCATCGGGCATGCCAAAAACTATTGATGTAGTGGATTGCACCTAGGGCAGGATGCCTAGCTCCCGCCCTTCCACACACAACAATGGAAACTCCCCTCTCACCTATGGGACCGGTGAAGATAGAGGGGAGAGTCTCCAGATAAGGGCTATCTCCCTCTGATGTATCTTTTAGGCCCTGGTTTCTCCTACTGCTAACAAATAAAATAAAAAGGGGGGGATGAAAAGGGAGAGAGAGATGTTGAAAATAGAACTTAAGCCTAGAAATGAAAAGGTGATACACCAAAAAAGTGATGACCCACCCAGCCAAAATATACACTTTTCACCAAGAATAAATGCCCATACACTTCATCTAAAGTGGGAATCTCTTCTCCAACAGTCAGCTAGGGGTCTGTGAAAACACAGGGAGGAAGAAACTACCAGAGGCATCTTCAGACACACTTATGGCAGCCTATTCATAGGCACCTATATTCTTCCTGTAGACACTTCTGGTAGACCTGTAGAAAAGGAGACTTCACAATGCACTAGACATGTTGTAATCGACCTGTGAAAAGCATGAAAGACAATGACTTAACACAAAAGAAGAAAATAGACATATACTTTAAAGTGCAAGTCCAAATAGAGGTAAAAATGCTAAGTCTTGATTCAAGGTAAAAATTGGCAGAGCTTTGCCTTACAAGCCCGAGAGATTTTTGGGAAAAGTTTTGCCTTAAGGCTAAGAGAGTGGATCCCATCAAATGATAAATTTTACAATATATAGCCAGAGGGGAAGAGAACTTGGCACCTCTTTTGAAAAGAGTTTGGCACCCTTTGATGAGCTGGCCCATGTGCACTAAAAACATCAAAAAGAGGAAGTCACTATTACTAATGTCATTTTTATAGAAGAGGCCTACTAGAACCATGTTGTATAATGACTAAAATTAACTTTGGCATTCAAGCATTAATGTGGAAGCACAGGTTGCACCTCTTTTCTGTAAATAGATTGCAATTTATCCCCTTTTAAATGCAAACTAGAGAAGATGGGCCATGCCATTTACTATTTGCACCATTTGGTGATCATTTGGCAATAAATCACCTTCCCTTTTCCACTTGGACTACTTTGTCTCTTTTTGCACCTTGTCTTCTTGCTTTGTCTCCTTTTGCTTTTTTAGCCCTCAGGGGCAATCTTCTGGTAGGTCACTGCATTCCTTGGGCTCTTTGGTGCTCAGGCAATTCAAAAGCAAATGGCTATTTCACTGTCTTAAAATTGATGTTCGTGCAGCTATCACCTTGAAATTGAATACCCAATGGATAGTCCATTTCCTTAAAATTGACAGGTTCTGGGATGTCACTGTCCTTGGAAAATTTCATCAGGTCTTTTCTGCGAGCTTTTTCCATGGGTTTTTTCCTCTGGACAATTTTCCCATGGAAAATTTTCCCGCAAACAAAAGTCTGTGAGAATTGTCTCAGTCCTTTGTCCTTTTCTTTTAGGGTTTTTGGCTTTTCTTCTCCTACGACCTCCCCAAATTTCTTCAAAATTTTTGTTTGAAGGAATTCCTTCAAACAAAAAGTCTAAAAGAATTCATCCTTAAGATTTTCTGCATGCTTTTAAACTCCTTCAGCTACCTTCAAAGTGCTCCCTGCCCTCCGTAAGGGATTTTTAACTTAGAACTACCCTCTGCAAGGGCACTTGCCCTTTGGCTTTAGGACACTCCCTTGAACCAAGCCATTGAACTGACCAATTGAACCAAAAATGGTTCAACGGTTCAAAACTATGCACCAATCCTTATTGAACCAAGCCTTTGAACCATTTTCTTGAACCAACCATTGAACCAATCTATTGAACCGGTTCAACGGTTCAAACATTTGTTAAGCTAAGCCTTTGAACTGTGCATTGAAACAAGCTCATTGAACCATCTGATGAATTGAGTAATTGAACCAAGCCAATTGAATCAAGCATTGAATCAAGGCTGATTGAACCAAGTGGTTGAACCAAGGCTGATTGAACTAAGGCATTGAACCAATGCATTGAACCAAGTGATGAACCAAGGCCAATTGAACCAAGGCATTGAACTTGAGCGATGAACCTGCCGATTGAACCAAGGCATTAAACTAGCTCAATGGTTCAATGGTTCAAAGATGCCAACCTTCCTTGTGAATTTATTTAGACAAGATCCCAAAGAAGCCTTGTAAAACCCAGCACTTTTTGAACTAATTCTTCATGCACCAAAGACTAACCCTGCAGAGTTCATAGAAGTCCGTAGGAAACCTATAGAGTCCATAGAAATGGACCTGCATACTCTGTAGAAACCTCATTGCTGAGGCCATAGAAATCCAAGCTCTGCAGAGTCTGTAGAAGTCCCTGTGAAGTTCTTAGGAAACCTATAGAGTCCATAGAAATGGACCTGCAGAGTCTGTATAAACCTCAATGCTAAGTCCGTAGAAATCTAAGCTCTACAGAGTCTATAGAAATGGACCTATAGAGTCTATAGAAATAGACCTGTAGAGTCTGTAGAAATTCTTGGACTTGTGCAAAATCAAAAAATTAAATGGCCTAGAATAGCAGGGGAAGAAGGGGACTCATTTTTTGGCCTGTTGGGAAAAAAATGGTCAACAAGTAGCCTAAGAATGAGGTGAATATCTAGATAGGGATAATTCCCTTGATGTACCACTTGTAGATCACTACTACACCTATGCTTGTGAGGGAAAAGGGAGAGAAAACTAAAAGTAAACTATCCTAAGGGAGGCGATGCAGCAAATTAGTTGATGACTACCAACTAGCTACATGTTGTACATGAGAACAAGGGACTAACCAAACATACACTTCTCTAATATGCATCTTCTCACATTAAAATTTTTAATTATCAGGTTGTGATGAATGTTTAAGCTAACTAAATAAGAGGTTTAAAATGGCACTTTTTTAATGGACTAACTCACTCAAATTTGACACATCAATAGAACACTTCACATGACCTGCAAGAAGAAGCTTTCTAACTACAAATAGGTGAGAGAATGAAATAATGCTAAGGAAACAAGTAATCATTAAGTAAAATCAATCATCTAAGTGAACACACTATGAATAGTCATGGAAGAGTTAAAATCAATATTATTTTTTGATCCATGGTATGGAAATGAGTAAGGCTTTACCATACTCAGGTGGAGCATGATTTATAAAGGCCAAAATGGCTAATTCTTATAGAACTTGAGAGAGAGAGGAAAAAAGAGAAGTCCAAAGGTCATAAGGACACTTTTAAAGTAGATAAAATGAATTACTTGTGAATGGGAAGAGAGTTTTAAATTAATCATATAAAGTCTGGAAGCACACATGTCACCCCAAGTCATGAAACTCATGAAATGTGGCATGAAATTCCCTTTGCTACCTCAGAAACATGCCTTCATGATTTGTCCCTATTTGAACATCCCAAAACTAA
The DNA here is from genome assembly GCA_037957365.1 of Torreya grandis. Lineage (NCBI taxonomy): Eukaryota > Viridiplantae > Streptophyta > Pinopsida > Cupressales > Taxaceae > Torreya > Torreya grandis. Next base: position 123,061 of record JARHVA010001548.1, read on the forward strand.
CTAGGGACAATTCTAGTGATTGGATTGAGAGGGAAGGCTTTTAGACATGCTTCTCCAATCATAGATGCATTCCCAATCACTTAGAATCCTTTGAAAGTGAGCCATCATTGCCTGCAGTCAAATAAACTCCTCTTTCACACACCTTGTATACTTGGCTTCTAAAAAGGTTTTATTTTTCCATGAAAATCCATAAAATCAAGTGGAATACACTTTTTAAGACCCTCCATGTCCTTAGAGGCATCAAACACACCCTAAAAAGACTTTAACTAGAAGTTCTCACACTTCTCACCATCTTGTTCACTATGTCAGTTATGACTGGTTGAGATGAAAGCCTTGGTAGGAACCCTTATGAGTTTTTATGAAGCATAAAATGGCCAAAATTAGTTACAATAAGTCTATATTTTCCTCCCAAACCTTATTTCATCTCTTGAGACCTCCTAGAATCTACATAATGCACAAAATAGTAAAAAAATACCTTATTTTATACTCCATCTATATAATTTTGTACATCCAACAGGATGGGGAAGATCATGAGAGATTATTATTCAAGGTTCAAGCACTTTCATGGTCATTTTTGACCATTTTGATAGCTCACCATCTTTATTTCCTCAATTTGGTCCTTTCCAAGGGTTTGCATGGGTTTTAAGCCATTTTTGTCCTTAAGATTTGTTCATAAAGCCGTGGCATTAGAACTACCAAAAAAATCCATAAACATGATTAATTACTCCTAATAATCCCTCAAAAATCCTTTGGCCTCCATGCACATCCTTAGAGAATATGTGAGCATTCAAAACTAGCCTATCAAGCTTGTTTTCACATTTTGTACAAGTCTAATGTAGCTCTAAGACAAATCGGCTTTCCTTGTGATTTCTCATGCACTCTAAAATATTGAAAACATATATTTTTATCTCATAAATATGTTTTAATTATTTATAAACCTTATCTCATGATATAATTGAAGGTGACATCTCATTTGAACTCTAGTCCTAAACCTTGCCTAATAGGCATGAATTGTCTTAAAGCCCAAAATGACTTTTTGATGGCTTTCCATGTATCCAAATATATTTTATACCTATATTTTGACCCAATATACATTCCCTCATCCATTATAATGTTCACCCTATACTAGAAGTGAAAGTGGTTCTCGATTTGGCTTTAGGCCTAAACTATGCTTAACAGGCCTACTTGCAACTTGAGGGTATGGGATACCCTATTGATCTTCTCCCATTTTATAAAGCTTACTCATTATTTTTTAGGTGTATTAAATCTTCCTACACCTTCTTGAAAGGTCTTTTTATATTCTATCCTATCCTTCTGTCTCCTTTCTGAAAGATTACATAATTTGCACTTAAAGGGAGTACCCTCTATCTAATATAAAATAGAGGGAACTTCCACTATTTATCTAGACCAAATGAATGTTTGAGGAGATTATTCAAGTTTCCTATGTTCTCTTTACCAATTTTTATCCCTTGACCATGTCATTTGACCCCAAAACTCTTTCAAATTCTAAGACAGATCTCCTAGAAAAGAGACTGTGCTCAATGGTTTAAGGATGCAGACTTTATGATGCTTATTGGAGACATTTCCATATTATATCTCCACTATGAGAGTGTCATGAGTATATGATGATTATGATTAAGTAATTTCAACTACTCATACTTCTCACTCCAACTTCTTACATAGTCCTCATAATCTTTCTTAGTCAAACTAAATGTTATTCTTTGACTATATTCCCTATTTTCCTCACTCAAGGGTGACCCCTGTAGATGTTCATGCACATTTGAAATGTAGGTATAATGTTTGAATATATTATAAATATTTTTAATTACCACACTAATCCATATCTATACCTTAGTAATCATGTTCATACCTTTCAACCAACTTGATCAAGTTCATTGTCACCACTTAGTCAGTTATAAGTGTATGTTTCAAGGTTTAAAATACATGTAGGTGTATGTGAGATTTAAAGAACAAAAATATCATCCTCTTTATATGATTTCTTAGTTCATTAATTTTAATTTCACCATTTTTAATCATCCACATATATCATCATGGTCTATTTTATCAACTTGGAAAATGAGGTTGCCCAAAGACTCAAAATCCAATAAGTTTCACTATCCAAAATTAGTGCATAAAAGTACAACTTTGGGCTCTCAAGATTCTACCTTCCATTAGTGATATACCCTTAATATTTTGTAGATATATTTTCCTATGTAGGGTCTAAAATATTTGGTCATTAATAGGTACTAGAATTCTTTAAAACCATGTTGTATGATTCTACCAAAATGGCCTTAGCCCTTTATTTTCACTCTTTTGGGAAGGTCTCCCTGAACTTAGTCCTTGCTTCTTCCAAGATGGTTTACACCTTATTTTTCCCTTTTGACACCTCAAAAAGGTTTTTCATGATCAATAAACATGTTTTAATTAAGATAAGGCCTCACTATACTCCAATATTATGTACAAGTACCTTCAAGGCTCTGTAATGTCACTTGTAGGTGAGTACTTGCACATACACAGGTAGTAAGCAAACATGAAAATATGTGAGATATATTTTTATGATCAATTATCATTATTTCACTAAGATTCCCAATGTAATATCATCACTCTAAGAGATTGAAACACCTATCAAACTTTCCATCTCTGTATGATGTCAACAGGGAGACTCATATAGGTGTGTATGAGTTGCATATAGATAACGAGGAACCTTCAGGAAATAAACATATGTTGTGAGTTTAAATTATGTTTGATCCTTTTAAAAATATTCCAAATATACTCTTATTACCATAAAAACATTTACTATCTTAGACATTCCCCCTCAACATGAGATTCTCCATGAGGGCACCTATAGGTGCATTTTAATGGCTAGATACTGTGTGCATAAGCAATGGATAGTAATATAAGTAGTGTGCAAGAGATATATGCTTGGGATTAAATATATATCTTCAACAAGTTAAAAAAAACACTCTTCTCACTCTAAAATATTTAAGACACCTCTCAGATCTGTCAGGAACATATGAAACACCGGAAGCACACAATTGGTTACCAAACCAAGCAACTTAATATGCGGAAATTAACCAGAATCACAAGTAACTAGAATTCAGAAATAACACATGATATGAGAGACAATACACAACTTGTATTAAAACTCTTGAAGAAAAGAATACAATAAAGAAGATGCCACTTCTTCTCCACCACCTCTTCAGAGGCTTCCCACACCTCAAGTGAACAGTAATTCTCTCCTCAAAGCTCTCTCTCTTAGGTCCCAACACCCAACTCAAACACAGAGTTGGTGTTCACCTCCAGTGCTCCATGCACACCACAAGTGCTCCACACACTCCACAAGTACTCAACGTACTTCAAGTAGATCTCCCATGAACCTGCAACAACCTGTAATTCAATAGACCATACTTATGGAAGGAACTCCCTTGCCTTCCTCTTTGCTCTATCTGAGTACACACCTGTACTCCAAGTAGATCCTGCCTGATTCTGCTCCCTGTTGTGTTGCTATCCTATCTGATCTTGCACACCTGAAAATCAACCTGGTTCTGCACACCTGTGAACCTTGACCTTACACACACATACACCTATAGATCAACGATCTTACTTACCATGCAGATCTCCTATAAAAGGCCATGCTCACCTGATGACCAAGATCATACATACATGAAGAACCCTGCTGATTCTCCAATCCAGCACCCACACTTGGTACTGTGGCACTATGAGGAACACACCATAGCTCTACCTCACACACAGAAGGAGCTTATAATATTGCTCTCTTACTCTCTAGCACACATTTCCAATACAACCATGAGTCTATTATATAGATCTCATCCAAACAATAATTAGACATCTAATTACAATAATTAGATCTGCAGCTATGAGTCTAAAATTGGCTCTCATCATGCAAACACTTGGTTCGTTAGCTAACTGCCCGTAATATACTCGCAGTCGAACCACACAGGCGACCGACGTCAGTCCCTGTCTACTTGGGGGGTGCTGACATCGGCCGACTACTGACCGATGCTAGTTGCCTTCTTGTCTAATCCTACCGACGTCAGTTGGCTACACTGACGCCGGTGTTTGTGACACTCCGTAACTCTTCTGCAACCTCCTCCATGTCTACATCAGTGAAGCTTTTAGCTCCACAACCTAACAATCTCCCACTTGGAGATAAATAGCTCCACTGTACCTGTACCTATACCCCATCTAATCTATTTCTTGGTTTGTATCCCTCTTCAAGCTCAATCCTGAAGACAACCCACCACACATCCCGTGGTGTACCTCCTGTCATCCGAGTACCCTACCACATCTGAACCTACAAACCCATGTAGTGAAGTCCTGACCCTGCATGTATACCTGCTGCTGGTCCCTCTCAAATACCTGAGAACACACTTCCCCGAATTGGCTCCTAACTCTCTGACAGCTCCCACTACATGGGAATACTCAGGTCTATACCAGACCTCATGTGATTTTAGACACTGTACCTATCTAGCCCTTAGTGTGCTCCAGCTCTGCATCCTGAACCTCACCAACACCTGATTCACATCAGCTCCCACTGGAGACAAAATCAACCTGTGATCTCCATGTCTCCCATGTCAAAGAATTTCGCTGCTCTAAACTCCTCATGACATGCCACTGAACTAACCTTAACCTTAGCTCATCAAAACCCTGTATGTCTGAACCTATACCAAGTTCATACTCCACATACAGCAACAGGATAATGTTGCGACCATCATCCACCTGGTAAGACAAACACAATGGTTATACTGACATTGACTAAAGCCCTGCTTTGTCATCCACCTAGTACCACCTGTTAGTCCTGTCCCACTATCCTGCAACTCCCTCAAGACCATATGCCTGGTCTTTCATCTCACGTGTCCAATCACTTTATTCTTCAACTAAGGAATCCATTTGTCTCTGTGCTTTTGCACTGGCTGGCAACCCTACCAAAACTCCCGTTTGGTTCTACATCATATCCCTGCCATGCTCCCACCTGTTTCCTGGATCCTTCCTGCTCTATAATCAGCAACAAGTATAAAGAAGAGGAACAATGAATTTGAGGGCCTACTTACGTCTTCAGTCCTTCGTATGGATGTTTGAGACTCCTTGACAGTGTGTTGTCCACCCAAAATCCGTTACAGTGACCAACCTCAGTCACTCCACAGTCTGCATCCGACCAACGTCGGTTCCCATGTGTCTGTCCCTGACTACCGACCCTACCGACGTCGGTGTCCCTATTGCCGACGTCAGTCCTCCTGACTGATGTTGGTCTTACCTACCGCCCGACATCACCGGCTTTGGTTTGCACATGACTGACATTGGCATCTGTCTATTCGATGCCGGTTCCTCATGACTGATGTCGGTACCTGTGTTCGCCTGTGAGTGATGAATTTTTACCCGTGAGCTCCTTTGAATCAAAACCCATGTCCAAACTGCTCTGCTCATAAGTATCTAGCACCATCCACTGGTTTATATCCACCATCTCCTCCATAAACACCAAGGCTTTCCAGTTCTTGAGCCTGTCAAATATATCTGTCTTCTGCTCAAGAACATGCATCTCCTTCCTGCTCATGTGACCAAGCCTACGAAGCCACATCTCCACAACAAAAGAAGAATTAGTAATATAAACAAGTAGATAAAGAGTACCTATTTTCTTACCACCAGCTAATTCAAGTGCATCTGCTGTGAGAGTTCTTGTGCATCTCTCATTACCCAATATTTTTGAAGAAATTAGCCATATCTCCAAACTTGGGACCTGCATGACCTTCATCAACACCTGTGTGTTGGCCGCCTACAATTTCAGCTTCACTTCCCCTTTGCCAATTCTTTGGCAAGGCTCACCAGCTCCTCTACCTGGGGCTGCATGGAAAGAGGCAACCAAATCTTTTAACCAAGATTCAACTTTATCCAAGAAACCTCCTAGAGCATCCTGTGCCACATAACCTGCAACATCTGCTTCTTCAGTTTCTTCATGCTAATCTTCCACAAACCAACAATATTCTTTTACCTGCTCTTTCTTTCCATAGGACCGTAAGTGACCATCTGTGCTTTTCAACTCCTCCATTCTTAGCTTACTTTCATCTGCCATTGCTCTACTCCCACTCAATCAGAAACCCCTGAGAGTGACCTGTAACCAAACACAAAACCCTGCTTCCTGAAACCTTGGCTCTGATACCACTTGTCAGGAACATATGAAACACCGAAAGCACACAATTGGTTACCAAACCAAGCAACTTAATATGCAAAAATTAACCAGAATCACAAGTAACTAGAATTTAGAAATAACACATGATATGAGAGACAATACACAACTTGTATTAAAACTCTTGAAGAAAAGAATACAATAAAGAAGATGCCACTTCTTCTCCACCACCTCTTCAGAGGCTTCCCACACCTCAAGTGAACAGTAATTCTCTCCTCAAAGCTCTCTCTCTTAGGTCCCAACACCCAACTCAAACACAGAGTTGGTGTTCACCTCCAGTGCTCCACGCACTCCACAAGTACTCAACATACTTCAAGTAGATCTCCCATGAACCTGCAACAACCTAAAATTCAACAGACCATACTTATGGAAGGAACTCCCTTGCCTTCCTCTTTGCTCTATCTGAGTACACACCTATACTCCAAGTAGATCCTGCCTGATTCTGCTCCCTGTTGTGTTGCTATCTTATCTGATCTTGCACACCTGCAAATCAACCTGGTTCTGCACACCTGTGAACCTTGACCTTGCACACACATACACCTGCAGATCAATGATCTTACTTACCATGTAGATCTCCTATAAAAGGCCATGCTCACCTGATGACCAAGATCATACATACATGAAGAACCCTGTTGATTCTCCAATCTAGCACCCACACCTGGTATTGTGGCACTAGGAGGAACACACCATAGCTCTACCTCACACACAAAAGGAGCTTATAATATTTCTCTCTTACTCTCTAGCACACATTTCCAATACAACCATGAGTCTATTATACAGATCTCATCCAAACAATAATTAGGCATCTAATTATAATAATTAGATCCGCAGCTATGAGTCTAAAATTGGCTCTCATCATGCAAACACTTGGTTCATTAGCTAACTGCCCATAATATACTTGCAGTTGAACCACACAGGCGACCGACATCGGTCCCTGTCTACCTGGGGGGTGCCGACATCAGCCGACTACTGACCGACGCCGGTTGCCTTCTTGTCTAATCCTACCAATGTCAGTTGGCCAGATCGACACCGGTGTCTGTGACACTCCACAACTCTTCTGCAACCTCCTCCATGTCTACATCAGTGAAGCTTTGAGCTCCACAACCTAACAAGATCTCCCATTCCATCATGACATCATTTTGAGATACTTGTATATTCAAAGAGTTGCTTGCATATGCACAGTGTATTGATTGCACCCATGGAACATTGTTTGGATAATGAGATTAAAAGGTGAAGGGGGGTCAATATATAATTATAAAAATGAGGATGGACCTATCAAAACTTAGTGAAATCACCATCAAATAATTAAGATTATGAAAATGATGGAAAACTGGGAACAACATAGAATGATCTCTTCTCTTACAACTTTGAGGTACTTGGCTCATCCAAACACCTTGAAACTAGAAACCAAGAATGGGTAAAATTAGGGGATAATTTCAACATCATCTGGAAACCATTTCATCAACTATATTATACAAAATTGTCCATACAAGAGCAAAACCTATGGGGTGTAGGAAATAGTGAGCAGAAAAACATAGTCAACTTGTTAGAGATGGCTCATAAAGCATGGTTAACCAATAATTTAATATATTTTATTTAAATGGATATATTTGATTTTAATACCACCTCCCAAATTAATTTGACCTGAAACCTCGTCAACTATCTGTACCAAGCACAAACTTGCTGACCACTTCTATGTTTCTAGATAGGCAAAGAAGGAACATAATGGTTTTAGCTCAAATTTGGAACTTATAGAGAATTTAAAAAATGTAATTGAGTCTAAGGGAGATTAATATACATTCCATTACATTCTCCCATGTGTCACCCTCCCTCATGGATCATACAAGTGCCAAACTCTTCCTTTTTTTAGTTGATTTCTTGATTTTTAGCTAGATAACCTACAAGTTTTAGATTAACTGACATTATTGATAGGGAATATGACCTCTTGGATGTTTTAAATTAAATTATGACACTTTTAAGCCTTTAATATCATACCACATTCATTTATGATCTCTAAAAGCCTTCTAAATGACTCAAAGTGACATATTGATTAAAATGACTAAGACCAAGGCTAATATAGCATTAAATGCCATTAAAAGACCTATAATACACCCTATGACATAATAATAGACCCCATAAAACATATAAAATAAATTTTTTACCTATATGGGTTCCAATTTGACCTATAATGTCAAATTTGCTCAAAATCAGGCTAATAACAAGGGTATTATGATCCTAATTATGATCATGTTGATTATGATTCTGACCTTGGGCTTGTTGCCACTGATTTGGTCCTTGGTTATGATTTTTTCTCATTATTTTTTAATTATGTTTAGTAAATGTATATTTGTAAATGCCCATATCTTGATTAGTATTTTATAGAGCAAGTTTGATTTTAACTTTGTTGATTTCAATCAAATATTTAATTAGATGTCACAATTGAATGCATCGATAGTCACCATAGCCAATAAAAAGATGGAAGTTAAAAAATGCGTCTATCTAATACCAATCAGGTTTGGGTTCACCTTCAATAAATGGTCTTATTATATATCACATAATCAAATTATCTACTATGAGCTTTTGGAACATGGCCTCTACAAGCTCTCCTAGTTTGTTAAAGACTCTATATTTGCTATTGAATGCCCTTCATGGAGATACCCTTTGAAAATTAGCTGCTAGATTATGTGGAGATAATTGAACATTTAGATTTGGTAGATCTTGCACCATTTGTATATGCCTAGATTCAGTTACTCCATTCCCCACCATGTTCTTGTTTTTGTTGAACCCCTTAGGTTTCTTTGTTACAATAGTTTGAATAGGTGATTAGATCTAATTGGATTTTTGACCCTATGCATAAATATTGACAAGGCCTTTAGTGATAAATGTTTTCTCAATCTACATGCCCTTGTATATAATTTCCTCAAAAGTGTTTGTGCAAGTGAGTCATAGATTATGCACCACCTCAAGGTGTAGATTCTATGTAAAAATATCAGATAGTTGTTTATCTATCAAATTGTGTTTAAGTATCCATTTAATGCTCTCCACCATTGTATATATGTTTCAAATATTTCTCCTTCTCATTATTTGGCTTTACATAAGTCAACCATAATCTATTCATGTTTAATATTGTAATAGAAATGGTTGACAAATTTTTTACATAGATCATTCCAATCTACTATTGATCTCTTAGGTAACTTGAGGAGGTAGTCTAATGCCTATCTTGCCAGACTAATGGAAAAAAGTGAAGCAAGTAGATGCTTTTATAGACTAGCTCTTGACACAATACAAAAAATGTTTGGATATGTTTATGAGGGTCACCCTTCCCTTTATATTTTTAAAATTTAGGTTCCTCAAAATAAGGTAGAAAGGGGACATGTAAAATACTCAAATTTAATATATATGGACATATCTCATCAAAATTTCATCTCTTGACTCGATTACTCATCTCTAATCTAGACATGATTTCTTTCATCGAATTCCATACTTGCATGTTTGGTGCATTAGTGGGTGGAATATAATTATGTTGGGGTGGTATGTGCCCCTATTGTATGGATTTGTTAGGGATATAAACCCTAAGATTTACAATATTTTTTTGGTTTACTTCTTGAGTCAAGTAGATGGGTCACTAATTCTTGGATTGATAAACATTCCCTAAAATTTTCCACCATGAATTATAAGTGTTTTGCTGAGTTTGGGGAGTCTTTGGTTAATTCACCAAAGTACACATTGGTTAAGAAGAACTTTCCAAAGTATTTTTAATAATTTCCTTAATACATACTGCATTCTTCATCCCTTAGCTCTACAAGGAACCAAAAAACTCTTGGTGATTGAAAAATGTATGCTTTGTGTCTAGTGTAGAATTTTATGAAACCTCTTGAGGCTTGTTTTATTCAATTTATATGCCATGATCTATCATAGATGTGTTCTCAATTATATTATGTTGCATTTATTCTAATACATTATGTTGTTCTTTAGAAGTGTTGTTGTGTATTCAAGTGGCAGCCAAAGAGTCAGTCAAGTCCATGATAAGCTGGTCCTATTGACTAATTTTCTTGATCTTGGTGGCAAGTTATTGATCATTGGGTATTGGCTCTATGAGTGCTTGATTTCCTTTGCTAATAGAAGCAATGTTTTATTTTACAATATGAGTGAGGGACTATTTTTGTTGTTTTTATTCTACCCTAACCAATGTGTATAATTATTCCATAATAAATTCTGATGATAATCTAGTACCTGATTCAATCAACCTTAGGAGAGCTTCATCTTTGTCCTCTAAGGCTTGATGTTAAAAATAGTCTTCTTTAGATCCTAAAGTCATTGGAATGTCTTAAAACATCACTAAATTGTCTTATCCATCCTAAAAATTATCTTCATCATAACTAAGGCCATAAGAGACCCCAATATGAGTATGCCTTTGCATTATGCTTAGAAGATTGTTCTCTATGTTTATCAAGATATGAAATTTGATTTGGTAAATTTTAAAAGGTGTATTTTGAATTATTTAAACAAGTGATAAGGTAAAAAGAGACTATAATAAAAATAAGTGGTGTACTACCACATAATTAGAAGAAATGGTCATGAAACTACTCAACTTTGGTGGGTTGAAATTGTCAAATTAGAAGAGGGTATGATAGCTCTGAAACCTAAAGTGCAAGATAGCACCACAAACTTAGGTCAAAGATACGTCAATACCATAAAATATATATACAACTTCAAAGATTTACAACTAAAAAATTATAAGAAAGTCTTTTTGATTATGAAGGTAACAATGTGAACTAAGAAGCTCAAAATATGAAAACAAACAAGAACTCCTTAGTATAAAGCTAAAACCAAATGGGTATCACAACATCGCCATATGGTAATAGGATCTATAATGATCCTAGAACTTAGAGCGTGAGAAAAAATAAGATAACCTAAGTTGATAATGATAAAAAATGATGATTATTCTATATAATGGCCTTTAACCCAAATGGGAAATCGCACCCAAGTTACTCAAACCAAGTGCCAATAATGAACTGATATTACCTTAGCCTAGAACTTAAAAAGGTGAGATTTTGAATTTAAATTTAAAATGGACTTTGAGATTTCACAAAAGTGGTCTAGACTCAAATGGGAATCATAACAAAACTATATAGATAACACAAACACAATGTTATAAATGATGATCTGAACAAGGCAAAAGGAGGTTTTGATTTGGTCAATGTAATGCCTCCTTGTTTAAATAATACGGTAGATAAAAAAGGTGTTTGGTTGTGATGCATTTTGGTTTTCAAACAAGTTTTAGACTTGATAAGACCAATCAAGTGAAGGATAAAATGACAAAATACAACTAAGTATAACATCCAAAGTCCTAAAATTGATAAGGTTGCATCGTACCATTGAATGCCATCTATATAGTACTCTTAGGAGGATTTTAAGTGTTAATCCAAAAATAAAAAGTGCATGAATAAGTATGGTTTTTACACCCCCATTCTCCCAAGATATTTTATGATAACATGGAACATTAGGATACTTGCCCTACATCAGCAATATGTGTATGACAAATGGCATTGTTCTAAAACTAAACTTTTATGCATATCTAGATAGTCCAAGAGTGGATAACATAAGGGATGCTCACATCATTTAGATCCATTTCTACTGGCTTGTTATGAAAAGGTCTTGTCCTTTTCATAACCATTACATCCATCACTTGCTCAGTGGAGTGTGATGTCTGAGTTGACCCTATGGTCCAGGCACTATCTTACTAATAGAGTTTACTTAATCACTCAAGAAAATGTCCCAGTAAGTTGACCTCAATTTGTATACCTCACCATGAATTAGGGTTGAAATGATGCTAGGAGATGAATTCTTAGGTCAGATGCTTCCCTAGAGAACTCATGAATAGGCCATGAATTCCCACTCATAATCCAAGTTGTATAAAAATGAAAGACAAAGTGAAAAGACTTTAAGGTCACATTTGGATCACCCAATTCATACAGATTTGGAGAGGCCCTTGACAATGTTATTTTCATGATTTTTGGAGTAAAAGAAACAAGGTAAAGAAAGAGAACTTTTGGACATATGATCCCCCTAAAGAGGATTGGGGGGTGAGCATATATGCATCCATCATTTTGAAAAAAATAAACTTTAGAAAAAACAAATAGAAAATAAAACACTCTTAAGAGTACATAATCTAGGTGTGAGTGTTTACTTTACCAAAGTGAGGTGTTTATGAAATGTGTCCCTTGCCCTTATTTAAAAAACTTTGTAAAAAAAACTTTCATAAATAATTAAGCATAAAAAACCTAAATTCCCTTTTAAGCACCAAAAAAAATATTCAAGGCTTAACCATTTTCTAATTTGTGCCTTTTTCTATCTTGTGACCTCTAATTTTTAGAGGGTTTATTTTTGCCTTGATGTCTTAATATAAATGAGAAAATAAGATTTTAAAACTTGCTCTTAGGTTTATCTATTTTATTACCATAGAGATTGATGTCGATCTATGCAGGGATCGATGTTGATCTATAGAGCTTGACATCGATCCAAAAAATCATCGATGTTTATTGAAAAACATAGAAAGGCACATGGGTTATTTTCATAGAAAGATTAGTTAGCAAGATGAGCATAAAACCAACAAAAATGAATAAATCTTGGAGGTAAATAGTCTGTCAAATGATATTCAAGCTATTTAGGAACAAAATGAAAACTAGAAAGCTTAAGAACCACTCGTCAAACACATTTTTGCCATGCCCTATTTTTCACACAGGTATCATGGTTGATTCTGGTAATCGACATCAATTTAGAAAATTAACATCGATCTGAGTCAATTTTAAAATAAAATGGCATTGATCCCTGTAACCTGTGAGTTGTTACAAAGAATAAAAATACGTAAAAAATGAAAATAAAACTTTATTTTTAAATAATTTTAAGCATTCATTAGAATATTTAAGAGTTACATATTAGTCTCCTTACTTGTATGAGATGTGTGGTCCCATTAGGAATGCCAAAATGTAGAGTAAGAATCCAAAGCAAGTTATTCCATGCATTAGTAGTGAAAACTAAAAGTAAGCATAAAGGACATAACTAACTAATCCAACTCCCTCATGTGGTTTTAAAAATTAAATCTAAGAGATATTAAGATAATTACAACCATCAAACCTTCACAAGAGCATCCCTCCTCCAAGTACAACTCAAAAATATGATTTTCCCTTGGCTCCAAGTCTCTGTCAATGATGACTGGCTTACTCCTCCATCATCTCTCAATATATCAATGAACTAGGCTCATGAAATTGATCAATGTATGCCATATAGTTAAAAGTTATTCCATTGCAAATTTATCATAATAACATTACACAAAAATAGCTTGCAAGGATGAGTGAGGACCCTTATATTTATAGATTCTTGGAAATATTCAAAATCAACCATGACCATCCATATTAAGATCAAGATGTGTGGTCATTGATCAGTTCAATTTTGGAAGCTCAATCCATAAATATCCCCATTAATATTTGGAAGAAAGGGGCATTAATGAGGCATGAGAGGGCTTAAACCTTATATTCATTCCATTTACGGTTTATGGATGCCACCCCACTGATGATGTCACTAGATGATGTAGATATTAGAAATGAATTTCTAATTAATAGATCTTCAATAACTTCCATGTATTTTTCACTTAAACCCTTGATTTGGTTTAATTTCCTTAGGTGGGTTTAATTAATTTTATGCAATTCTTTGGAAATTAGTTGCTCACTTAATCAAACTAGTTGAAATGTCAATTTACTGAGTTATGATTTTATCAGAGTGTAGTTAGAATAAGGTGTTAGTTGTAAACAGATAAAGTACTCATTTATAGCATTGAGGACATGAAATAACACATGCGTGTGATGTGTGTTTCTAAATTAGAAGAATTTAGTGGTCCAAAGCATCATTTTTTGTCATAATTTGACTTAAAATGGTTTGAGAAAATCTAATAATCACATAAAATGCATTTCCCCATTCAAGGATAAATTAGCCTAAATCGGCACTTGTATATGACAAACTCAAACCATTTATCATATTTTAGTGATTTTGGCCTAGATTATGTATTGTTATAGAATTTTGAGTAAGATTGACAATTTCAACATAATGATGGTAGGACATGGATGTCTATATTTTGCCCCTTTTTGAGAAGGTGTAGCAAGACATTTAGTTGAACAAACATCTTTTCAAAGAATGAAAGAGTTTTCAAGAATAAATTGGAAGGAAATATCTCATGATGCCCCCTTGAGAGGACATATGAGGATGAAAGAGAGGGATGGACTCTCGAAAAGAGAGAGAAAAAGTTAAATTAACCCATGGATGAAATTAAATCCATATTGATCTAATGCTTGCATGAGTTGATTCCCAATGATCAAAATATATAATATAATATAATATAATATAATATAATATAATATAATGGGCCCTAAAGTGCAGGGAAATGAGAAGGATAGAATCCCAAAATATAAGCGATGCACTTTGACACACTCAAAAGAGGGTGAAAGTTACGGGCTTAGGGAATGATCAATGTTATACACTTTGAAATTACCAAAATGAGGGCACAAGTAGCAGATCTTGGAATTAGAATAAAAATAAGAGTATTTTTGTAGAGAAAGGAAATAATAATGTGCCCCGATAGAGTAGATTTGATCGGTTGATAAATTGACTTTGCCCCAATAGGGCTAATTTTGATCACTGATAATTAATTTTACCCTAGTAGGGCTGATTGGATCATTGATTAGGGAAAATATTGTGCTCTAGTAGGTAAAATTAGAAAGAATAGCTCAATGATATAACCTAATGCATAGATTAAACATGAGTGGGAGCAAACATAGATACAAGTGTCTAATGACTGAAGAGACCACAAAAAACAAAGCATACGAGGATGCACAAAGTGATGAAAGAGATGAATAAAATAATTAGGGTGGTTGATCTAACTCAAGATGCATCATGTATCCAAGCACTACCTACATAGTCCATATAGACCTCAGGTCAATGTAGTTCACCCAGAAGTAGGATAAAATGGAATGAAGAATGAAGAATAGAAGAAAGATAGACCGTTGTTTAATTAGACGCAAAATGTATGCCAAAGGATGCACATCTTGCATAGAGTCTAGTATCAGGTATGGTGCATTGAGAGATGATCTTAGGAGCTACATTGACTTTTGAACTTGGGATCCAAAGCACTTGGTTCTTACTATAGCAAAAGTGAAATTATGCATCATAAGTATGAGTGACTTATAATAAAATTATATTTCTATTGCAATGATTTAGTTAAAATGTGAATATTTATAACTAAGGATAATGATAGAGACTACCAAGACCAAAGTTACAACTATTTAAATTTAAACAAATAAAAAGAAAAAGAAAATCAAGATATAAATGTAACCTAACTTAAAATCAAGATATGAACAATCAGGATTTAAGTAGGAGCATAAATGTACAAAAGTGAAGCAAAAAAAACTTAAGGAACAACATGAAAGTATGATATGATTAATAAAGATCCATTTGTATGGACAAGAAGTTATAGGAAAATAAAACAAAATAACAAGCCAAATACAACTCCAAAAAAATCAGTCCTAATTGAAAACTAGACCAAAAGTGGTTATATAATGTATTTGAACTCAAAAGAACAAAACATCACAACACAAGACAAAATAGTAACACAAAAGATGAATATAAAAAAACATCAAAGAATAAACAAAAAAAGAATAATAATGAACAAAATATTAAACAAATAATTTCATAGACAAGAAGCACATCAAAATCAAATAAATACACACAAATAAGAAATAGTCACAATGTTAGTGCAAGCAAATAAAAATGAGATTGGTTCATGTAAGTGTAATAGAGGCATTACTCTTTGTTATAAGGTAACCCCTAATCTAATAAATAATGAGATTGGTACAATATAAAAATAACAAATTTTCCCCCAAGTGATATGGAAACAACATAACAAAATACGGGGAAAAAGAAGAAAAAGAAGGGGTGGTTGAGCTAACTATAGATGTATGAGACTAGTGAACATTGCCTACATAGTTCCATGGATGCAAGATCCAACATGAAATTCATTCCAAATGTAAATCTCTCAGGAAATAGGATAGAATAAAAATGATGATAAGAAAACATGATTAATGTTGTAGAGGAAATAAGGAAATGGGCTCATAAAAAGGTGAGTGCATGTAAATGAGTGCTTGTAAAATGGCAAGAAACTAAGATCAGAATAAACAAAAGTGCAAGACAATGTTTTATTTATTTGTTCAATCAATTTCTAATGTTTTTGTGTTTTTGGGATAAGTAATACAAATGAAATGTTCAACAAAATGCCTAGGAAACTACCTAACTGAGGAGATGCACTTCCACAAGTAAGAATTCAAATAATAGATAAACTAGCTACAACATGGATCATGGATATTATAAATGGTAAAAGGAAATAACTAATCAAAGAGATGCACATCCATGAGTAGAAGATCCAATAATAGCTAAAGCTAGTTGTAATGGCCTAAACTCAGAAAATGGAGAGATCATGGTCCTGTTAAGCCAACAATGTCCACCAAATAACAACAAAATAAAAATAGAATAGTATGCAATTTGAGATAAATCTAAAGTTCTATTCAAAAATCAAAAACCACATGTTGTTGTATTCATGTTCATTTGTCTATAAGAGGAAGCTGAAAAATACTATTTAGGTTGAACTGCTTTGTAGAACTAGCATTAAATGTGTCCAAAATGCCTATGAGTTATAATCAGGATCATAACTGGTCAAGGAATAAAACTATCTAGGTTAAAATGTTCCAAGGTATGAAAAAAATATTATTCTAAGTTAGAACGGTCCAAATTAAGATGAGGCAAAATGAATAGGGTCTAAGATAGGATGATCCAAGGTGGGATAAAAAGAGTTGAGTTGGAATATAAATGATCCAAAGTGCCAATAGTCTAAAGTTTCAATGTTTCAGAGTCATAAAAGAGTATGGTTCTTATGAGAATGGTGAAAGGTAAGTTAAGACAAAATGAATATTGTCTAGAATAGAACGGCCTAGGGTATAATAGTGGGATAAAAAGACTTTAGCATGAGTTGATCCTAAGTAAGGGGTCTTGTAGACAATGATCAAAATGTTGTCAAGCATAGAACTACTTGAGATGCACAATATTCATGGGCTCTGGGAGTTCTTCACCACCTAGAGTAGCCAGTTGGTATAATCCTAATCCATAATTTTTTGTGATGACATATGGGCCCAGTTATTTGGGTTTAAACTTACCTATCTTCTTGCATTCAATTTTAGTGTTATTATTATTCTCTTTCAACACCAAATCACCAATTTCAAACTCCTAAGGGAGAATTCACTTTTTATAGCTTCTATGCAATCTATTTTGATAGGCTTGTAAGTTATCTAAAACAACCAAATACTTACCATAAAGGATTTCTAGCTCTTGCAACCTGAAAACTCTATAATCTTCATCATATTCAATATTTTCTAAGGATACTCATAATGAAGTCAGCTCGATCTCCATCAAGATAATAGATTTTGTGACATAAAGAAGGGAGTATGGAGTGGATCCTGTGGGGATTTAATAACTAGTGAGATAAGCCCAAAGGGCAGGAAAATTTTTCAAGTGTCAATTATGGCCAGTGCCATTGACAATCTTCTTAAGTATTGTAACAATGATTTTATTTGATGCCTCAACTTGACCATTTCCTTGCAGGTTATATGGTTTGTATTTCTTGTGCTTGATTTTTAATTTTACACAAAGAGCCTTAACATATCTATTTACAAATGATCTGCCATTATCAGATATAATACGAGATGGGATACCATATCAATAGATGATATGGTAATGTATGAACTTGGCAATCTAGTTCTTGGTGATGTAAGTGAGAGGAATGGCCTCAATCCAATTAGTAAAATATTTGATAGTAGTGAGAATATGTTTGTGGCCATTGGAAGATGTTGGTTTTATTTTCTTGATGAAATTGAGGCTCCATGTAGAAAATAACCATGGTGTAGTAATCGGGTGTAGTGGCAAGCAAGGTGTGTGTATCAAATTACCATGTTGTTGGCATGCAACACACTTCCTAATGTAATTACATGCATTTTTTTACATATTTTGCCAATATTAACCTATTCTAAGGATATTTTTAGCTAAGAATACACCATTGGTGTGGGCCCCACACATTTTCTCATGAACCTCCTTAGGTGCTAACTTGGATTCTCCTAAAGATAAATAATGAAGTAGCATTCCATCATAACCTTTATAATAAATCATGTTTCCAAGGAGGGTGTAATAGGCTAGGTGATGAAGGAAATTTTTTTTATGATTATTGGAAAGGTCATGTGGAAAGACATGGCTGTGAAAATAATTATAGATGTCTTGAAACCAAGGATATTTAGGTGGGGGACTAGGACCAACAATGGTGCATACCCTTTCTGCATCTGTCAAGACATGAGTAAGTTGTAGAATATTTTCAATGAGAAACTAATACTCTTTAGAGATGCTATAAATTTTTATCATGGACCCAATTATTTCCATTGCATTGATACATATGTTCTTGGCATACAGTACTTGTTCAAACTATAGAGATTTGAAATGAGTCTTAAGATTATCCACAATATGTTTGTAAGATACAAACTTATCATCCCTAGTCTTATATTGATTTATGGTTTGATTTATAATTAATTATAAATCCCCATAGACCATTAAGTGTTGGATATCCCATTATACTACAAGACAAAGTCCTGCAATAAGTGCCTCATATTCACCCATAATGTTGGTACAATGAAAATTGATATAAAATGCCTTGGGAATCAAATCCCCTTGCAATGTAATCAACAAAATGCTAGCCCTAGATCCATGAAAAGTGAATGAACCATCAAAATACAACTTCCACTATTTAGGTTCCTATATTACTTATTTGATTGTCATAATAGAATCATCTAGAAATTTGAATCTGAGTGGTTGATATCTGTAATAGGGGCTTATAAAATTTGATCAGTAATAACTTATCCCTTGCTAGATTTTTGGTTCTTCTACTCAACATTAAATTCACTTAAGATCATGACCCACTTGTCCATGAATCATATGATTGATTCTTTAGATAATAAATATTTTAGGGAGCCCACTTTAGCAATAACAATGGTTTTGTTATTCAACATATAGTGTCATAGATTTTGGGATGCAAAAACCATAGATAAACATTCCTTCTCAGTAGGTGTATAATTATTCTCATAAGCAACCAGTGTACGGCTCAAGTATTAAACTTCATGTTCCTTTCCTTGATCATCATGTTGGGCCAAGAGTGCCCCTAGTGCATGTTTGGTCACTGAAATGTAAAGAAGCAATGGTTGTCCAAATGTTGGTAGTCTCAAGACTAGTATGTTGGCCAAGTATGTTATGAGCTTTACAAATGATGATTGACACTCTTTATCCCATTGAAATGTGACCCTTTTCTTCAAGATATGTGTAAATGGGTGGCACTTATCTACCTATTGGGAAATGAACCTATGAATAGATTGGATCTTTCCTTACATGCTATTGAGTTATTTGAGATTGGAATGTGGAGGCATTTCAAAAATAGCCTTGACCTTAGTAGGGTCTAATTTGATCCCTCTTTATGATATAGTAAACCCTATAAATTTTTTTGAAGTGACACCAAAGACACACTTCTTGGGATTCATATGGACCTTGTACTCATGAAGTCTCTCAAAGATTTTTTGTAGAATGTCAAGATGTTTGGAATATGTTCTTGATTTAGCTAAGATTTCATCAACATAGTCTTCAAAAATATCATGCATCATGTCATTGAAGATGATAATCATAGCATGTTGATAAGTGTCTCCAACATTATTCAATATGAATGGCATGACTTGATAATAGAATGTTCCCCATGGTGTGGTAAACACACTTTTATGTTGGTATTCTTGAGCTATCTTGATCTAATTATAGCTAAAAAAATCCATCCATGAGGGATAACATCTCATACCTATCTATAGAATCAAAAATAATGTTGATGTTGGTCAGAGTAAAATCATCTTTGGGGCATGCCTTATTGATATCCATAAAATAAGTACAAAGATGTATACCCTGTGATTTTTGTTGATTGGAACTATGTTTGATATCCATTTAGAATAGTCCATTGGTCTGATAAAGCATGCTCCTAATAATTTCTCCAGTTATACTTTTACCAAAAGATTGATGCTTGGATGCATCTTCCTCATTTTTTGTTTGAATTTTTTGGCATCTAGATGGACAACAAGGTAATGCACAACCAAGTTACAGTCTAATCCTGACATATCAGAGTAAGCCCATGAAAATATATCAATAAAATCTCTTAGAATGGAGATAATGTGATCATGCTCCTCATCAGTAAGGGAATATCCAAGATATACAATTTTGGTATCATCATATGTTCCTAGGTTTACTTCAATAGTTTTTTCTACAAGGAGTGTAGAACCATCTTCTAGAATAGTAGGCAACGTTCGAACCAAATATTCTATTTCTTCTATAGTTTCTGGTTGTTCTTCCCAAATCTCTAGGTAATCAGATGAATATGAATCTACCAATTTAGGTAATGGTCAACTAGAAAATATCTTAGGAAATTCAAGATCAATATGATCAAAAACTTTCTATTATTCTAATGTGATGCTGTCACTAGTTATGGAGCTAGTATTAGAAGGACCTTATGCATCCTGTGGAGATGAAAAAACCTCCCCATCTAAGAGAACCTAAAATAATTTTTCACTCAAGGTCTTGTATTTTTATTTACTATTTCCCTAACCAAATAATGCCTTAAATAGGTTTTCACTCAAGGATCTCGATGTTTTATCCTTTTCATGACCAAAAACTTTTGCCTATTCTACAAAGGAGGTAGAAGGATCCCAAAAAAAACAAAGCCTTGATTATGATCTCCAATTGGAAATCCATATCTGAGACCCATGTAATATATAATAGATTTGTCATTCTATAATTCTTCAAGGCATATGACCAAATTTTACTAGTCCCAATCAATGAGTTCAGGATGGCAAAGGCAAATGGAATAATGGGGTGTTATGGTTATAATGAAATTTGAATTAAATAAGTCCATGTCAGTATGCTCATCATTAATACTATAATAGGATGTTACATCACTTCCAATATTCTCATTGCTAGTAAATTTACAAGAATCACT
Organism: Torreya grandis; assembly: GCA_037957365.1. NCBI lineage: Eukaryota > Viridiplantae > Streptophyta > Pinopsida > Cupressales > Taxaceae > Torreya > Torreya grandis. The sequence continues at coordinate 144,423 of JARHVA010001548.1, forward strand.
ATCACTAGTAAAGAGGTCACCCATAGGTGGTATGAATCCAAGACCTTGATTCATGTTTGGTTTACCAGCTGATAGAGGTTCTAGGATTCCTTGGCCTCATGTCCATAGGTCTTATCATATATTATAAAAATTATCCATAATATAATTAGGGATATGATATTTGGGATTCTTAAAACAATTAGCAATGTCATCAAAATATAACCAATCTCCTTTAGTGAAATCTTCTTGATTCTGAATTGGTGAAGTAGCAGGTATGAATACCATAGGTGGTTTTTATGTATCTTTATTATTTTACCAAATCATGATGGGTATGCAAGGGATTTTTGAAGGTTTGGGTTTTCCAAATGATTTGGGAGACTTAAGAAACCTAGCAATATGAAAGGCATCTTTCAGATGATACATGAAAATGCATGCATCTTCTATAATAACCTGTTTTATAAGGGTTGCAGGAAATGGATCGGCCTACGTGGAAGCAAGGTCACTTGGATTGATATAATTGGATTTGGATGGATGTGAAAATATTTCCTTATTTTTCTTTGCAACAAATTTAGAACCAAGACAATAGTTATAATTATGAAATTTAGCCTCTAAATGTTTGTAATATTGGTAAGGTTGTAGATCGATAGAAATGGTGACTTCAATCCCATCATGGGGAAACTTGAGCCACTGATGTAAATTTTATGTGATGGCCTATAATTCATGGATCCAAGTATGACCAAGAAGTAAACTCAATATACAAATTATATAATAAGCTATGATGGGACACAAACCTAACAAAGATTGGCAAATAAATAGTATTGAAAGATTCCCTCTAGGCATTGTCGTATGCCTTGATGGTAATTATCTATGGTTGAATGTCCTTTGTAGTATAAACTAGTCATTGTACCAATTTGAGGGACACTATGTTCAGCCTTAAACCATTATCTATAAGAACCCACTTGATTTCATGGTTTTCAATTATGACTTTAATATAAATGGGGTTGTTATGGATAGGACCAATAGTGGACATGTCTTTTTGATCAAATGTAACCTATTATAATGAAGAAAAATGCCCTAAAAATTTTTGGAATTGTTTAGGGTTAATGTATTGGGGATTAATGGTGGATTGTTGAAGGAGGTCATTCAAAATAGTTCTATGGACTTTAGAGATACATAAAAGATCTAAAATATAAATTTGCATAGGGATTTTACTCAATTGGTATGAGATATTATATAGATTTTCAATAGTAACACAAGAGGGTTTACCCTTGTATAACACATTGTTCAACTTTGAATCTGAAGGCACAATATTCACATTAGGTCTAATGTTAGAATAGGGTAAAAGGGCCCTAAAGGGTAGCTCATGAGCATCTAGTTGTAACTGCATAATCTAGAGGTGGCAAAGAGCCATTATAATTAGAAGATAAAGGCAAAGGGCCTTGGATGGTCACTCATGGGCATCTAGTTACATATGCATAATTTTGAGTTGATAAAGAACCATTATAATTAGAATAAGGGGGTCTAGAAATAGTGACCCATAGAAACCAAGGCATAATAGAATCATTTTTACCCAATACAAAGTTAATTAAAGAGAAGGGTGTTAACCCTATAATGATGGATCTAGTACTTTAAGAAGTATGGGATAGTTCACAAGTTTTTAAAATGATGGTGGCATCGTGGTTTACAAAAATAATCCCCACAGTATTATTGTATTCATAAGGCATGTTGTTCTAACCTAGGTTAATAGCATGGGTATGATGATCTCGATTATGATCATGTTGATTATGATTCTAACCTTAGGCTTGTTGTTATTGATTCTATCCTTGGTTCTGATTATTTCTCACTAGTTGTTGATTATGTCTAAGAAATGGATCCTTATAAATTCCCATATCTTTATTAGTGTTTTACGGAGCAAGTTTGAATTCAACTTCACTATCAATCAAATCTTCAATGAGATGTCATAATTGAATTCATCAATAGGAACCATGGCTAATAACATGATAAAAGTTAAAAAACATATTTTCTTGATACCAATCAAGTTTGGGTTGATCTTCAAGAAATGGTCTTGGTATAGGCCACACAATCAAATTAGTTATTATAAGCTTTTAGAACACAGCCTCTATAGGTTCTCTTAGTTTTCTAAAGACTCTGTATTTTCTATTGAATGCCCTTAATAGAGGGACCCTTTGCAAATTAGTTAGTGGATTCGGTGGAGTTAATTTCACATTTGAAGCTAATGGATCCAATATCATTTGTACATGCCTATATTTAGTTACTTCATTCCCCATCATGTTTTTGTTTTTGTTAAACCCCTTGGGTTTCTTTGTTGTAATAGTTTGAATAGGTGATTGGGTCTAATTGGATGTTTGACCCTATGCATAAATATTAACAAGGCCTTTGGTGATAAACACCTTCTCAATCTTCACACCCTTATCGATAATTTCCTTAAATGTGTTTGTGCAAATGAGTCATAGATTATGTGCCACCTAAGGGTGTAGATTTAATGCAAAAATGTTGGCCAACTATTTGTCTAGAAAATTATGTTTAATACATCTAGATAATGCTCTCCACCATTGTAGATATGTTATGAATAATTCTCCATATCATTATTTGGATTTGCACAAGTCAACCGCAGTCAACACATGTTTAATATTGTAAAAGAAATGGTTGATTTTTTTTAAAAAAAGAGAGAATTCCAATCTACCACCAATCCCTTAGGAACTATTGTCATCAAATTTTGCACCCTAGGACACTATATGAAACTCATAAAATTTTATGCAACATTTAATCATCTCTCAATTTTGTGACAACTTGTAAGAGAGATGAATCTCTAGGATTGAAAGGGCTAGCTCCTAAATTCTTCTTTAAGTGCCTATCACCTAATCTAATGCTTATTCATGAAAAGATTTAAGAGTTTGCATAAAATGAAAACTATAATAGAGAGGTGATCCACCAACATATATCCCATAGAATATCATACTTATACTAATATAAAAAAATTCCAAGACCAATTCCATGCATTGAAGGATCCTAACATAGTGTTTCAATGTGAAGGTAACATACTTAGGACAATCAACAAGATACTTGACCTAGTGATATATTACACACCATAGAGGAAATTGCATACTTGAAATATAATTTAGTACATTCAACACACTTCCAATGACTTGTTAACATCAGAACTCTTGCTCAAACATGAAGGATAAAGGGAGTAAGGATGATACCATCACTTAGCTCCACTATACATCACTCACACACTTAAACAAAATGTCCAAAACTCATAATTATAATTTTATTAAATTTTCAAAATAAAAGTGTAATGTCATTTTAGTATGGCTTCACCATACCAACTATGGTCTCTCTTACAATGGCCAAAATGGCTCAATTTATAGAAATTTAAGCAAGAGAGAGAGAGAGAGAGAGAGAGAGAGAGAGAGAGAGAGAGAGAGAGAGAGAGAGAGAGAGAGAAAAGAAGTTGAAGAGGCACAAGGACATGTGTCACAAATGTGAATATCAGTTAAAATTTCATGAGAGAGATGTATGGGGTGATAAATATCATTTTATAAGTTAAAAATATCATTTTTAATCATCCAAGACATACAAATAGTCAAGAAACTCCTTTTCTATGCATAAAAAATTACCCCACATGATTAGCTTTACAAAACTATCCTAAATATACAAATAATCAATTTTTATTATTAATATAAGTAGGAGGGGTTAATAATAATCCCTCACATGCATTGGGGAGGCTCCTAACCCTTCCTATCATTCTAGCCATGTGTGATCATACTTGGTAGTCTCAAAATAGCCCTTTACCTCTCACACTTGTCACCTTAAAGATATAAAAACCTAAAATATTATCCATAAAAGAAGATGAATGATATTTTAAATGAGTTTTCATACCATTAGTTACAAGAAATTGGCCTTAAAAGGCTCCTAAAATGAAGATTCACCATTTTCTCCAAGTCCTCTCTAGCTGGTTCACTAGACTGGATGAAATAAAAGAACTAGTAGGCACACTTTGGATCTTAGACACTTTATCCAATTACTATGAGGAATTATAAAAAGTCCTAAACTTTCCTTCAAATTTTTATTTGGTCTCCTAGAAGTTCACCATGCCTATAAAACATAAGAAAAGGTCAAAATAAGCCTTAGTTTTCCCTATTTTGTATAGTTTTTACACCTAAGTCACAAGTTAAGAATCTATGGAGAGTCATATACATCATCCAAGTTTTTTCATGGAACCTCCATACTTTATGGATAACCAAATTGCCTCATCTTCCCAATCGGGTCACTATGGAGGGTTTTCAAGGGTTTTGAAGTGATTTTCATTCTTAGCATTTGTTCATAGCCACTTAAATTTTTAATTTTGATAAAATTCCAATTATGTCCCCTCAGGGACATCTTTAAACTTCATTTAATGGCTCAAGGTCCCATGAAAATCTTGGTGGAATTTTTAAGCACTTGAAGTTGACATTCGAGCTCATTTTTTGCTTACTAGTGGGGTGTGAATGCTTCCTAAGCCAAAAATGGATTTTTGGAGAATTTATTTGAAAAAAAATGGTTTTAAGATCCATATATATACCCTAAAAACTTCCTCCAACCATTATAATTGATTTCCAAAAGTTTGAAATGGAAATTGATCCCTATTTAGTTTTAGGCGTAGACCTTGCCAATAAGTCTGCCTACATCTTTGAGCTCTTATTGACCCTAAAATGGTTATATTTGAAATTTTATATATTTAACACACCCAAAATACCTCATTAATAATTAATTTATCACACTGAAATCATATATTAGGTTGAAAATGCATATGACTTCCAAACTGGCTTCTAGCCCTAAGGCTTTCACTCACACTTGATTGTAATCTTTGTTGTGTAGGATGCCCTATTTGCTCTAAATAATTATATAAAGGTTTTTTATGTTACTCCATGTTTTCCCAAACTAATAAAACCTTATTTAATAATCGAATTGGTCTCTGGGTCACCATTCTTCACTTTTTGCCAAAACTACCATTTTTGTGCATGAAGGGATTGTTGTTGCTCTAAGACAAAGAAAAGAATATTAAGCCTATTTAATTTGGAAAATTGAGTATTTTAAAATCTTAAAAATTTCCTAATGACCAAATTTACTAAAGTGTTTTGTTTTATTCCATGGTTAGAAGGTCTAACCATCCCAATTTCCTCAAAAAGGGGTAAAAAACCTTGCTTTTTGCATGTTTTGTTCAAACTTCCTCATGGATGATCCTTCCAAACGTATTTGATGCATTAAAGTTATTAATGAATGTTAATTACCCTCATTTAATTCTTTTTTAACCTATGGATCTGCTCAAAACTTATGTCCTAAGTGGAATCCCCAAACTCACCTCTTGAAACAAGGCTTTCACCACCCTACCTGTACGGACTGAGTTCCATTTTGCTATTAGAAAAGGGTATTTTGTGGATTGAGGATTTTTTGTACATATAATTTCATTTATTTTATCATTATTAATCCACATTATACTTTTTTAAACTCTTTCTTTCTTTCTTGGGCACTAAACTCTCATCATGTCCCTCTCTTGCTTATGACCCTGTCTAACTATGATAATGAACAGGGTATCTCCTTTTAGGTATCTTTCTTGGAGATTTTGACCAAGGTTTCAAAAAATTATATATTAATTTTTTAATCACACTCATTCCAATTTTGACTCATCTCTAAACTTATCTTTTTGGCCCCTTAGGAAATCTAATTGTTTTTTTTTGTTCATAGACTAAGACAGTCCTAAGAACTTCCCTGTAAGTTGATTTAGGGTGAGAATGGCATGAATTTCGTCTTTATTTATACTTTGACAACATTTTTAGGTCTTCCAAGTCACTATATTTTACATTATTATCTCCTTTATCCCAATATTTCCTTAAGACTCCTCTAAAGTCCATCATCTCACTTCACTATTGTCCTAGCTTTAGGTGCCCATCTTTCATTCATTTTAGGTCAGTAGGTGCATTTAGGTGAAGAACATACTTGTTTATGGATATTTATGATGATTTGGAGGTATTTTTTGCATCCAAAACATAAAATTCTTCACCTTATTCCTAGTTTTACCTATTTCACAAACCTTGACCTTTTTACCTATAGGTGATTCCTCACAATCCTATGTATGGACAGAGGAGTATGCATTGGGATTTAAGACATTGGATTTCTCCTTCTCTCATGCCTTCTTATCTTTCAAGAATAATCTAATACATTATCATCATTCAACTTGATATCATATCCTAGAACACCATAATGAAGGGCAAGGTTAATATCTTGATCAATGTCTTGTAGATAACATTGCCTTGCTTTAGTTTTTTTATCCATTTTTAGGCTTTGTAAAATCCAATCTCCATCCATAATTTGCTTATAAAAATTGGCTTATTTGTTTTATGTGGATATGGATACCAAGTTTTCTAAATTTAAATCTTGGGTCACCTTTCAAGTGAATTTGGTGAAGTCCTCAAAAAACCTTCAAAGCCTTTGTTTGCCATTTTTAGGGACAAATAACCCAATATGGCTTGATCACAGTCCAACTTCCCATTTGATGCCTTGACACTTTTATTTTAAAACTAAAATGATCAATAGGTCTATCTAGGCCTTTCCAAAGGTTTATCTATTAGAATACCTCTAGAAGGCATGTTTATGACATCATCTATATATGATAATTCCTTCTATATAGGCAGAATTTATAGCACCTACATGCCTCCATCAAAAATTTAAATGTATATTAGTGGTCTCAAGAGTTTAAGTACCTTATCAAACCTTCAAACTTACATTTGTGATGTCATCATGTTCCTGTAAGTGGAGTTTTTTTATTATGACATACAAGGAAATCATAAAATGGAAAGAAACATGCAAGGAATGCTTTAAAAACACCTCAAGAGTAATTTTCAAAACTTTAATGTCCAATATATAATAATATAATTTATAAAACAACATCAAAACATCATATCCAATGTGAAGGAAACATTTTCAAAGCAATTGGGATGACTGTGAATGAAAACTAGACATTTTGCAAGCCTAGAAGAGGCTTCCTCAAATAATTGAACTCTCCAAAACAAGAATAAGCATGGAAAAATCTTTAAAATCATGTGGAGACACTTAAAACACACAAATCCATCAATCCAAAATAAGAAACTCTGAGATGATCTCAAATAATGACCCCCTCATGGTTACACATGCATAAAAAACTACCTCAAATCAAACTGATTGTTCATAAAGGAGGATGCACCAAATCTCAAGTTATTATGATGAAAATTAATTGCACTTAGATTAATATCCACCCCCATAAGCATTCATCCCAATTCCACCTATATGGCCCATGTCAAGTACATGAAGTTTTTCCTTTGCTTGCCAAGTGAAAATGGAGGAAAATGAGTTACAAATGAAACTTTTTGCACTCTTCTTGAAAACCAAGCATTGAAATTGATGATGGGAGGTGAAGAGTTACTCTTCCCACGTTTTTAGTTGATGATGGACTTGAGAAGTCTGTACAAGTGCATAAAATCTCATATTTTTTAGGGAAAACTGCCATCCACTAAATATAACTATTTATTGTCTGACAAATAATTGTTCTTGACATCTTCTTGACATGATCCATGTTGAAACTCACCTTGGTGTCAAATTTTCTTGCATGAAAATCTGTACAAGTCATTAAATGGGCTAAAATATGACCAAAAGGCCCCTTTTTCCACATGAGACACAACCTATGACCAATTTATGACTTGTAAACATATTAAAACATGTCAAGGACCATCTTAGGATATTTTCAACACAATTTTACCCTTTGACTACCTTTGACCATGGTTGACCAACCTTTGACTTTAGTTGACTAGCCTAGCACAAAGAGGGTGGACTTCAACAAGGACTAGGAAGGGGATGAGCAAGATAATAGACTAACATGACACCCTATAAGACACATGAGAACCTTATTAAAAGTTAAAAATAGTAGGGGCTGACCCATATTTTACATGGGGTCAAATTTGGTTAACATTCTTGGTGATTTCGAGGGGTGGCATGCCAGCTATGACTAAGACTAATTGCCTAATCCTTCCATTGGGCATGGATTCATGCATATGAGCACTCAAATTGACATGAATAGACCACAATATAACTTACATTACAAAAAACACACAAAGAAATAACAACACACACAAGACAAAATCAAAACATAAAATAGAGGCACACTTGTGCTACTAAGCACTTAGGGAACATAAAACACAATTGAAAACAGATTAGTATGTACCTTCATCTTGATCATACTCCCTTCCTAGATAAAAATGGGAGTATATTTACTCTCCCTCATTATATTAATGAAGATTCCATGTATGTTTTCTTTTGGGTTTGATGCTATATGACTCATGTTTTCTCTTTGTTCCTTGACTTGTCATGTCACTTGATGAAGCCATCTCAAACAGATCTCTCAAGTAGCTAAAGTCCACTTGGTTTTGGAACATGTCTCACTTTTTTTCTCTCTTATCTCCTCATAGAAAATTTTCATTTCCATATATAGTATAAATTATTATAAGTTCATGTCTCCTTGATAAACCTCATCTTCTTCCTCAATTGTCATACCTTCTTCAAGCTTTCTGAGAAGTATTGTATCATGGGAATTTGGAAGCATCTCTTGATTAAATTCCTCTTTGATGATGGTGGAGGTAGCTTCATGATTGATTTTAGGATAAATATTCAAATCAAATTCAAGAGGTCCAAGATCATCATATATTGTTCCATCATGATCCAAACTCTCTTCGTGATAATACTCCTCAACACATACCTAGTTTCCAACTTCTAGCTTTCCATGGCTTGTGGTTAGTTCTATAGGACTTGTAGGCCATAATCCATCATCTTTTGATTGATCTGCATCATGGAAAGGAACAATGTGAGAAAACATTTATTCTTCAAGATTCAAGATAAGTCCTTCTAAGGCATCCTTTTCAACACAAGGATCATCATTTTCACAAGGAGTTAGATCTTTTTCATCATTTAACCAATCTGAAACCTCTATTCCTTCTTCACAATATTCTCCATACAAGTTGACTTTTTCCACCATGATGTCTTCTTTATTTTTATTTTTCTCTTGAATAGACTCCTAAGAAAATAATTTTTGGGAAATGGACAAAGATTTTAGGGCATCTTGAGACTGCCAAGATGGATTGGTTTCATGGACTGTCAATTTCTCTTCTAGATTGCAAATTAGGCTACAAACATCTAGTACCTCATAGGTATAATTTGACCAATTAGCCTCCTCTATACGTATCCACTCCTTTTTTATTTTTTCCAACTCATTCCTTACACTCCTAATACAAACACTATGAATTACTTGGTCACCACTATATATAGTATCAAGCTCTATCATGTATTCTTGGTAGCCAATAAGAGATTCTTTGAAACTATCAATGGAATGACTTGGAGGAGAACAAGTTAGAATAGGTGGAGAACAATATGGAGAGGAATAATTATTGGCCACATGGGACTCATTATAAGTTTGGATAAGTAATTTCTCATCTTGAGGAGGAATAGGCAAAGTAAGACATACCTCTTCTACTTTATGATATTTATTTGTAAGTTGGGGTATAGGAGTATCTTCTTCATGCACACAATAAGCCCCCAAATCAATCTCTTCCATGGATGCATAAGGATCAATCTCATATGTTTTAGTACCATACTCATCAAGGAAAATGTTAGAAATACCTTCAAGAGGATAGGATGCTTCACCTTCCATGACACCTTCTTCTTCTTCACTAATCACACAATTTTGATTTTAACTTGACTCTACATATGGTTCAATATGAAACTTGTATAAGGGCTATGTTCTTATGGTTACCTTAGTTCCATACCTTGTTCTTAAAGTTAGAAAATTCTAATAAATATAAATATATCCTCCTATTTTAGTCATGAGGTCCCTTGACAAGCAAATATCAAAGTGAGTTGGGAGGTCTACCACCACAATGTCTTGTATAATGGGGAAGCTTGGACAATCATGTAGAAAAACTTTCAACTCTTTAACTAATCCCACTATCTTGGTTGGAGTTCCATCAAGTTGGAACACACCCTTGATATGTGTTTCATAATTTAACCCTAACTTATCTATAACCACCTTAGGCATAACCATGGTACTAGCCACACTATCTACAATGCAATTGTGAACCAATTTGTCTGATATAATGAGTGTGAGGTAGAAAGGTGGAGGATTTTTAGATTTGGTGGAGGGATCTAGGACATGAATTGGTGTGTTGGCAAGGGCCACACCATGGTACCTTGTAGCTTGAAGGGCTACATTGATATTGGCAAGTTGTTCTTGTAAGAGTTCCTTTTGACCAAGCATTTGCAAGACTTCCCAATGAGATATGCTAGTCTTAGTATTCTTCAAAGAGTCAATAATGTTTATAGGGTATGTATTTACCTTTTATTTCATCCTTGAGGGTAATGAGGAAGCTTGAGCTTGATGCATGTAGGCTTGAGAACCTTGATTGTATTTTGACTTTGATGAGGAATGTGACTAGTAGGAGGTTCTACATTAGGATTCACACCTTGTGACCTTGGAAATGCATCACTTGGAGTCACATGTGATTCGAGAACCTCTCCCATATCTCTCTTTTTGGATCTTATGTTGGATACAATTTATGTACTTTGATTCAACACATAGTCATCCTCCTTTTGAAACTTCATGACAATAGTACCTTGGCTGCTACCTTCTCCATGAATGTTCACTTGCATGAGATGTTATACTTTTGATGTAAGGCAAGGAGTGGCTCCTTCTTATGTCACCAAAGCATGACAACGTTCTCCACCATCATATGCAAATTGACCTTGAATTTTCCCCTAATTATCCATATGTTCTTCTCCTTGAACCAAATTAGTATGGATTGGAATAATAGCCCTTGTAGATGGAATAGAATTAGGATTATAGGCATTGGACTGCATATTGAAAGCTTGTTGACCTTGTCCTCTTCCTTTACAGTTTTACTGGGGTGGGGGTCTATATCCTTGTTGAGGATAGTATTAAAGGTTGGGTGGACCACTTACATGCAATTGAGCTTGTTTGAGTTGGGCTTGCAAATAATGAATCATCTCATCCTTATCTATGGAATTATCCACCTTCTTGGGAGTGGTTTTAGGCTTCACATTGGTATTGGGAACTTGTACTATGCTTGGGGATTTAACTAAATTATGAGACAATGAAGGCATGGAGACTAGTGTAGGTAATGTCTTAGCTTATATCAAACTATTATCACCTTCACTAGTTGTCTCATAAGGCTTAAGTAGATTAAATCCTCCCATTGATTGTAACATTACTACCACATCAATGCCAATAGACTTAACATAAGTGGGTAACACAAATCTTGAGGAAGCCTCATGATAGGTGGCATCTTATGCAATGCTATTTGAAATATCTCATTTAAATCTCCCATGGATTCATTAGGACCCCTCTTTATCACATTCAACTGGTGAATTAATCAAGAGTGATCACTCTTGTTCTCAAACCTACTCACCAACAATTCCCTAAAATCATCCTAATTAGTAATGCAGCCACCTTCCAAAGATGTATACCAATCAAATGCCTTACCCTTTAGATACATGGCAAGTAATCTAATTTATATATTAGCTTGGGTGATATTGTGGAAGTTGAAAAAGTTTTAAATGTCCCTAATGTGTTTGTATGGGGTAATAGGACTTTTTCCATTGAAATTAGGAAGACTTTTGGTAGAATTGGGAGGAATAGGATCATATACAAGAAAGTTAATTAGATTTTGGGTGTTGAGGGCTGGGAAAGGATGTTGTATAGTCATCTCTTCTTCCTCTTCTTGATCTCCTATCTCCTTAACTTCTTCTCCTTCCTCTTCAAAACCTTCTTGTTCAAGATCTTTAAAAGTTAGGAATGGTTCAAGGTGTTTTTCTTCAAGAGGAGTTTTAGGTAGAGGGACTTGATTGAAAACTCTACTAAAGGATGATATAGTGAGGACCATGAAGTATAATGTGGAAAACTTGATCTAAAACTAGATATTCTCACCTTTTGAAGTTGCCAAATGTTGGATTAGAAACACTTCTTCAACTTTGGGCTTTTCAAGTCTAGCATTCACCTTGACATGAAATAATTAGGGCCAACTGTCCCACTGGGAATGCCAAAACTATTATCATCAAATTGTGCACCATAGGACACTTTGTGAAAATACTAAAATTTTATGCAAAATTGAATCATCTCTCAAGTTTGTGGGAACTTGTAATAGAGATTAATCTCTAGGATTGAAAGGGCTAGCTCCCTGAATTCTTCTCTAAGTGCCTATCACCTAATCTAATGATTATTTATGAAAAGAGTTAAGAGTTTACATAAAATGAAAACTATACCAAAGAGGTGATCCAAAAATATATATCCCATATACTATCATAATTTTACTAAGCAATAATTTTTTCCAAGACCAATTCCATGCATTGAAGGATCCTAACATAGTGTTTAATGTGAAGCTAACATTCTTGGGATAATCAACAAGATACATGACCTAAGGGTAGATTACATACCATAAAGACAATTTCATACTTGAAAGAGAGTTTAGTACATTCAACACACTTCACATGACCTGTTAACATCAGAAATCTTGCTCAAACATGAATGATAAAGGGAGTAAGGATGATACTATCACTTAGCTCCACTATACATCACTCACACACTTAAAAAAAAATGTCCACAGCTCATAATTAGACTTGTATTAAATGTTAAAAAGAAAAGTGTAATGTAATTTTAGTATTTGTTTACCATATAAACTATGGTCTCTCTTACAATGGCCAAAATGGCTCAATTTAAAGAACTTTGAGGAGAGAGAGAGAGAGAGAGAGAGAGAGAGAGAGAGAGAGAGAGAGAGAGAGAGAGAGAGAGAGAGAGAGAGAGAGAGAGAGAGAGAGAGAGAGAGAGAGAGAGAGAGAGAGAGAGAGATAAGAAATTGAAGAGGCACAAGGACATGTATCACCAATGTGAAGATCAGTTAAGAATCCATGAGAGAGATGAATTTGGTGATACATATAATTTTATGATTTAAAAATATCATTTATAATCATCTAAGCCCTGTAAATAGTCGAAAAACTCCTTTTTTATGCATAGAAAACTACCCCTCACGATTGGCCTTAAAAAAATATCATAACTCTACAACTAATCAAGTTTGATGATGAATATAAGTATAAGGGGTTACTAATAATCCATAAAATTAATTTTGGATTCTCCTAACCCTTATTATCATTCTATCCATGCATGATCATACTTGGTAGTCTCAAAATAGCCCTTTCCCTTTACCTCTCACACTTATCACCTTCAAGCTCTACAAACCTCAAATATGATCCATAAAAGAAGAGTAATGACATTTTTAAGGAGTGATAATACCATTATTTACAATAATGTTTCCTTAAAAGGCTCCCAAAATTAAGATTCATCATTTTTTTGTGGTTCTCTCTAGCTAGTTCACTAGACTTGCTAAAATAGAAGAACTAGTAGGCACACTTATGAGCTTAGACACTTGATCAAATGACCATGAGGACCTCAAAAAAGTCCCAAATTTTCCTAAAAAAATTATTTGGTATCTTATAAGTTCACCATGCCTAAAAATCATAAAAAATGGTCAAAATAAGCCCTATTTTTCCCTATTCAAATTGCCTTATCTTACCAATCGGGTCACTATGGAGGGTTTACAAGGGTTTTAAAGTGATTTTCATTATTATCATTCATTCATAGCCATGAAAATTTTTAATTTTTATAAACCACTTATGGCTCCTTAGGGACCTCCTTCAACTTCATTTAATGGCTCAAGGTCCCATGCAAATCTTGGTGGAATTTTTAAGCACTTGAAGTTAACATTCAAGCTCATTTTTTGCTTACTAGTGGGGTGTGAATGCTTCCTAAGCCAAAAATGGATTATTTTAGAATTTATTTTAAAAAAAAGGGTTGTAACATCCATATATATACCCTAAAAACTTCCTCCAGCCATTATAATTGATTTTCAAAAGTTTGAAATGGAAATTGACCCATATTTAGTTTTAGGCCTAGACCTTGCCAATAGGTCTGCCTACATCTTTGAGCTCCTCTTGACCCTAAAATGGTTATATTTGAAATTTTATGGCTTAAAAACACCTAAAATACCTCTTTAAGCATTAATTTATCACATGGAAAACATATATTAGGTTGAAAATGCATATGACCTCCAAATTGGCTTCTAGCCCTAAGGCTTTCATTCACACTTGATTGTAATCCTTGTTGTTTAGGATGCCCTATTTTATCTAAAGAATAATATAAAGGTTTTTTATGTTCCTCCATGTGTTCCTCAACTATTCAAACCTTATGTACTAATCTAATTGTTTTTTGGTTCACCATTCTTCACTTTTCCCCAAAACTACCATTCTTGTGCATGAAGGGATTGCTCCTGCTCTGAGACAAAACAAAGATTATTAGGCATATTTTATTGGTAAAAGTGAGTATTTTAAAATCTTAAAAATTTAATAATTACAAAATTCACCAAATTTTTTTGTTTGATTCCATGGCTAGGAGGTCTAACAATCCTAATTTCCTCAAAAAAGGGGTAAAAAACCTTGTTTTTACATGTTTTGTTCAAAATTCCTTATGGATGATCCTTTCAAACCTCTTTGATGCATTATTTTTTTTTATGATTGTTACTTAACCTCATTAAATTATTTTTTAACCTAGGGATCCACTCAAAACTTCTCTCCTAAGTGGAATCCCTAAACTCACCTCTTGAAACAAGTCTTTCCCCACCCTGTCTATACAGACTGAGTCCATTTTACTATTAAAAAGGGTATTGGGTGGATTTAGGATGTTTTTTACATATAATTTAATTTATTTGATCATTATTAATCCAAATTATACTATTTTAAACTCCTTATTTCTACCTTGGGCACCAAAGTCTCATCATGTCCCTCTCTTGCTTATGACCCTATCTAACTGTGACAATGAACAAGGTATTTCCTTTTAGGTACATTTCTTGGAGATTTTGACAAAGGTTTACAAAAATTATATAGTAATTTTTGACTCATCCTCATGAAAATTTGGACTCATCTCTAAACCTATCCTTTTTTCCCCTTAGGACCTCTAATTATTTCATTATCCTTCATGGACTAAGACAGTCTCAGGACCCTACTTATAGGTTGATTTAGGGTGAGAATGAAATGAATTTGGTCTTTATTGATGATTTTAAAACCTTTTTATGTCTTCCAAGTCACTATATTTTACATTTATATATATTTTAGCCTAATAGTGTCGTCAAACTGCTTCAAAGTCCATCATCTCACTTCACTATTGTCCCAGCCGTAGGTGGCTATCTTTCATTCATTTTAGGTCTATAGGTGTCTTTAGGTGAAGAATAAACTTTTTGATGGATATTGATGATTCTTTAGAGGTATTTTTTTTCATCCAAAACATAAAATTTCTTCACCTTATTCCTAGTTGTACCTATTTCAGAAACCTTGACCTTTTATCCTGTAGGTGATTCCTCACAATCCTATGTACGGATAGAGGAGTATGCATTGGGATTTAAGATGTTGGATTTCTCCTTATCTCATTCCATCTTATCTTTCAAGCAAAATTTAATCCATTAGCATCATTAAAATTTATATCATAGCCTAGAACACCATAATGAAGGGCAAGGTTAACATCTTGATAATGTCTTGTAGATAACATTGCCTTGCTTTATTGGTTTTTATCCATTTTTAGGCTTTGCAAAATCCAATCTCCATCCATCCTTTGCTTCTCAAAATTGGCCCAATTGTTTTAGGTGGATAGGGATACCAATTTTTCTAAATTTAAAGCTTGTATCACCTTGAAATTGAATTTTTTGAGGTCCTCAAAAGACCTTCAAGGCCTCTATCTGTTATTTTTAGGGACAAAGAACCCAATATGGCCTGATCACAGTCCAACTTCCCATTTGATGCCTTGATACTTTTCTTTTAAAACTAAGATGATCAATAGTTCTATCTAGGTCTTCCCATAGAAAGGAATCTCAAATTGGATTAACCAATCTATTGGAACACCTCTAAAAGGCATGTCTATGGCATCAGTTGTATATGATCATTCCTTCTATATAGACAAAATTGGGACCATTCTCCAAATATGAAAGTTTATAACACCTACATGCCTCCATAAAACATTTCAATGTACAATAGTGGTCTTAATAGGTTAAGGACCATGTCAAACCTTAAAACTTACATTTGTGACATCATCATGTTCATGTAGGTGGAGTTTTTTAACTGTGGCATACAAGGAAATCATAAAATGGTAAGAAAAGTGCAAGGAATGCTTTCAAAACACCTCAAGATCAATTTTTAAAAATTTAATGCCCAAAATATACAATGATATTTCCAAAAAGAAAATAAAAACATCATATCCAATATGAAGGAAACATTTTCAAAGCAATTGGGATGACTATGAATGTAAACTAGACATTTTGGAAGCCTAGAAGAGGCTTCATCAAATAATTGAACTATCCAAAATAATAAGAAGCATGCAAAAATATTGAAAATAATTTGGAGGCACCTGAGACATACAAATCCATCAATCCAAAACAAGAAACTCTTAGATGATCTTAAACAGTGACCCCCTCATGGTTAAACATGCATAAAATGTTGCCTGGAATCAAACTAATTGTTCATAGAGGATGATGTACCAAATATAAATTTATTATTATGAAAATTAATTTCACTTAGATTAATATCCACCTGTAGAAGCACTCCTACTAATTCCACATGTACGGCCCATACCAAGTGCATGAAATTGCTCCTTCTTTGCTTGCCAAGTGAAAATGGAGGAAATAAGTTACAGATGAAAATTTTTGCACTCTTATTGAAAAAAATAATTTAAATGGATTATGGGATGTGATGAGTTACTCTTCCCACATTTTAATTTGATGATAGACTTGAAAATTCTGTACAAGTGTCCAAAAGCTCCTATTTTTTAGGGAAAACTACCATCCACTAAACATAATTACTTCTTGTCTAATAAATAACTATTATTGACATGATCTTAACATTATCCACATTTAAAATCACCTTGATGTCAAATTTTCTTGTATGAAAATCTATACACGTCATTAAATGGGCTAATATATGACCAAAAGGCCACTCTTTCCACATGAGACACAACCTATGACCAATTTATGACTTTTAAACTTAGTAAAACATGTCAAGGACCACCTTAATATATTTTAAACATAATTTAAACCTTTTACTACTTTTCACCAAGGTTGACCAACCTTTGACTTTAGTTGACGAGCCTAACACAAAGAGGGTAGACTTCAACAAGGACTAGCAAGGGGATGAGCAAGACAATAGACCAACATGACACCCTATAAGACACATGGTAACCTTATTAAAAGTTAAAAATAGTATGGGTTGACCCAAATTTGACTTGGGGTCAATTTGTTTCAATATTAACTTGAGGAGACAATCTAATGCGTGTCCCACCAAACTATGTGAAAATAAGTGAAGTAAGTAGACATTACTATAGGCTACCTCTTGGCACAATATAAAAAAATCCCTATATATGTTCACGAGGGTCACCCTTCCCTTTACATTTTTCAAATTTGTGTGCCTCAAAATTATGTAGAAATGGGACTTGGAGAATACTTAAATTGAATGGATATGGACATATCTCATCAAATTTGTATTTCTTGACTTGGTTACCCATCTCCAATCTAGACAAGATTTATTTCATAAAATTCCACATTTGCATGTTTGTTGTATTGGTGGGTGTGATATAATTTTTTTGTGGTGGTATTTGTCTCTTTTGCATTTATTTGTTAGATATATAAACCCTACAATCTGTAACTTTATTTTGGTTTACTCGAGTCGAGTAACTGGGTTGTTGATTCCTGGGTTGATAAACATTCCCTAAAATCTACCACTGTGAATTGAAAGTGTTTTTTTAATTTTTGGGAGTCTGTGTTTGATTCGCCAAAGTATGAATTGGTTGAGAATAACTTTCCAAAATGTTTTGAATAATTTTCTCAATACATATTATGTTCTTCATCCCTTGGCTCTGTGAGGGACTAAAAGTCTCTTGGTGATTGAAAAATGTTTGCTCCATGTCTAGTGAAGCATTTTACAAAACCTCTTGAGGCTTGTTTTGTTTAATTGATATGCCATGATGTATTTTAGATGTGTTCTCAACAAGAGTATGATGTGTTTGTTCTACAACATTCTCTTATTCTTTGGAAGTGTTGTGTATTTAAGTGGAAGCCAAAGAGTCGGTCAAGTCCACAACAAGTTGGTATGCATATTGTTGACTTATTTTCTTGATCTTGGTGGAAAGATCTTGATCATTGGGTGTTGTCTTTGTGAGTGGTTCCTTTCCTTTTCAATAAAAATTAATGTTTGATTTTATAATATGAGTGAAGGATTATTTTCATTTTTGTTCTTCTACCCTAACCAATGTGTATAATTATTCCATAGGAAAGTATAATGGCAATCTACCAACCAATTCAATCAACCTTAGGAGAGATTCATCTTTGTCCTCTAAGGGTTGATGTTCAAAATAGTCTTCTTCAGATCCTACAGTCATTGGAATGTCTTCAAACAACACAAAATTGTCTTATCCATCATAAAAATGCTCTTCATCATAACTAGGGTCATAAGAGACCCTACTACGAGTATACCTTTACATTATTCTTAGAATATTATTATCTACATTTTACAATATGTGAAATGTGTTTTTGTAAATTTTAAAAGTTGTGTTTTGATTTATTCAAATAAGTGACAAGGTAAAAAGAGACTATAATAAAATAAAGTGGTGTAGTACCACATAATTAGAATAAATGGTCACAAAATTACTCAACTTTGGTGGGTTGAAATCATAAAATTGGAAGAGGGTGTGATAACTCTAAAACCTAAAGTGCAAGCTAGAAACACAAACTTAGGTCAAAGATATGTCAAATAGCATAAAATATAGATACAACTTTGATGAGTTGATACTATAAAATTAGGTCTTTCTAATTAGGAAGATAACAATACGAACTAAGAAGTTTAAAATGTGAAAACACACAAGAACTCCTAAGTATAAAGCTAAAACCAAATGGGTATCACAATCCCACCACATGGTAATAGGATGTAGAATAGTCTTATAACTTAGAGGGTGAGCATGTGTAAGATAACCTAAGTTCACAATGATAAAAAAGGATGATGAACCGATATAATGGATTTCAACCCAAATAGGAAATTGCACCCAAGTTACTCAAACCAAGTGCCTTTATTCTCATTTTTTTTGGACTAAAAACAACAAGGCAAAGAAAGAGCACTTTTGGTCACCTGAGTTCCCTAAAAGGGATAGGGGGAAAGCATACATGCATCCATCATTTTGATAAAATAAACAAATTTGGAAAAAATGATGATAAAATAAAACACTCTTAAGAGTAGGTAATCTAAGTGTGAGTATTTATTTTAATGCACCAAAGTGAGATTTTTATGAAATTTGACTCCTAGGCCTTAGTTGAAAATATTTATAAAATAAAATTTCACAAACAACAAACATAAAACACCTAAATTCCTTTTTAATCACCAAATAAAATATTCAAGACTTAACCATTTTCTAATTTGTGCCTTTTTCCATCTTGTGACCTAAAATTTTTAGAGGGTTTATGTCTACCTTGAAGTCCAAATATAAATGAGAAAACAAGATATTAAAAGTTGCTCTTAGGTTTCTCTATTTTCTTGCCATAGAGATCAACATTGATCCATGTATGGATATATTTTGATCTATAAAGATCTATGTCGATCCAAAAAATCATCGACATTTCTTGAAAGAACATAGAAAGGCACATAGATTATTTTCACAGAAAGATTAGTTAGTAAGATGAGCATAAAACCAACAAATATGAATAAGTAATGGAGGAAAATAGTTAGTCAAATGATATTCAAGTTATTTAGGAACAAAACAAAAACAATAAATCTCAATAACCACTCTTCAAACACATTTTTTCCATGCCTTATTTTTCACATAGGGATCATGGTCGATTCTGCTAATCAAAATTGATTTAAAAAATTGGCATCAATCCCTGTCAATTTTAAAATAAAATGGTGACAATCCCTATAACTTGTGAGCCATTATAAAGAAAAAAAATACAATCAATATGAAGATAAAACTTGATTTCTAAAGAGTTTTAAGCATTCATTATAATATCTAAGAGTTGCATATTAGTCTCCTAGCTTGTATGGGATGCATAGTCCCATTGGGCATGCCAAAATGTAGAGTAGGAATCCAAAGCAAGTTAGTTTATGCATTAGTAGTGAAAACTCAAAGTAATCATAAAAGACATAACTAACTAAGCCAACTCCTTCATGAGGTTTTACAAATGAAATCTAAGAGTTATTGAAAGAAGGAATACAACCATCAAACCTTCCCAAGAACATCCGTCCTCCAAGTGTTGCTCAAAAATGTGATTTTCCCCTAATTTGGTGCTCAAAGTCTTTATCAATGATGAGTATCTTGCTCATCCATCATCTCTCAATGCACCAATGAATTAGGATCATGAAATTTATCAATTTATGCCAAATAGTTGAAGTTATTCTATTGCAAATTCAGCATAATAACATTACACAAAAATAGCTTGAAAGGATGAATGAATACCTTGTATTTATAGATTTTTAGAAATGATTAGAATCAACCATGACCATCCATCTTAATATCAAGATGTGTGGCCATGGATAAATTTAATTTTGAAAGCTCAATCCATAAATATCCCCATTAATATTTGGAAGAAAGGGGCATTAATGAGGCATGGGAGGGCTTAAACCTATTATTTGTTTCATTTATGGCTTATGGATGCCACCTCATTGATGATTTCATAAAATGATGCAGATACTATAAATGAATTTCCAATTAATATATCTTCAATAACTTCCATGGATTTTTCACTTAAGCCCTTGATTTGGTTTAATTTGCTTAAGTGGGTTTAATTAATTTTATGTAATTCTTTGGAAATTGGTTGCTCACTTAATCAAATTGGTTGAAGTGTCAATTTACTGAGTCATGATTTGATTAGAGTATAATTAGAAGAAGGTGTCAATTATGTATGTCAATTCACCATTTAGAGCATTGTGGACATGAAATAACACATGCACATGATGTGTGCTACCAAATTAGAAGAATTCAATGGTCCAGAGCATCATTTTGCATGGTCACAATTTGACTTGAAGTGATTTGAAAAAAGGTAATAATCACATAAAATTCATTACCCCATTTAGGGATACATTAGACTAAATCATCACTTGTATATGACAAGCTCAAACCATTTAGTGTGTTTTAGTGATTTTGGCCTAGATTATGCATTATCACATAATTTTTAGTAAGATTGACAATTTCAACACAATGTTGGTAGGAATTAGATGTCTACAATCACATATGATTTCAAAAACTACGTCATTGAAATTATGGATGTGATGTTATTGAAAACCCTTTACACAATCAAAATCTTTTTTTAGTTATTGTTTTGTATCCAAATTATAATATATTTAATGAAAATTTTGTTCAACATCAATGGGAAAAAAGAGAAGACATGTGGAAGAAACACGTGGACATATTTTTCAAACCTATTATTGATCATTCTTCAGATGAGGATTATATAAGAATATAATTTATGAAGGATTATTATTCAATAACTATAATAAGTATCAAACCCTATGATAATGATGTAGGCTAACTAGTTTGTATAATAATAACAATGTAAATGGACCTCATGAATAGGATTTGGCATCCACAATGGTAAAAATCAATTACATTATTTGTTTAGTGGCTGACAAGATTTGATAGTTGGGGAAGAAATTTTTAATTTTAATCATGTTAGAGTGCTTATAATAGATTCAAGTTAGATGATTGTATGTTAAA
Organism: Torreya grandis; assembly: GCA_037957365.1. NCBI lineage: Eukaryota > Viridiplantae > Streptophyta > Pinopsida > Cupressales > Taxaceae > Torreya > Torreya grandis. The sequence goes on from JARHVA010001548.1 coordinate 166,282, forward strand.
AATTGAAGACATAGAGATGATATTTGTACAAAATTTACTTCAACACAACGTATTAATTGTAGGCATGTATAAATGTGTTTGAAAGAGGTGAGAAGTACCAAAAATGGTGGAAGTGAAATAACATTAGGTACTAATATTTCTTTATCAATTGTTTCATATTACATTGAAATATTCTTGTCTCATAGTTTGACTCTATGGGAAAGAGTGTGAAATGCTTCAAGAGTTGATAATTTCTTCACATTATGTTATATTGGGTACGAAACAAAAATCACACTAATGTTAGCATTAATTTCATTATTTTGGAGAAATATTAAGATATGTAAATTTATTATTAATTTTGTAGTTTGTTGTATGAGGTTTTTTCAAGATCGATACTTTCATTTTCCCTCCAAATTGTGATTTATTTGGTCTAATGTATGTGAGATTTTTTTTAGCAAAGTAAGAGGGAAGGTAGGGGTATAAAGGGCCTATGATTTTACCGACATTATTCATAGTGTTAGAATATTAAATAAATTTTCTTAACATGAAGCAAATCCAAACTTTATTCATTTTAATAAATCTCATAAATTAGATCTAAATATAATAGGGATTTAAGTTGGATGATTATATGTTAAAAATTGAAGACATAGAGATGATGGTTGTATAAAATTTGCTTCAACACAATGAATTGATTGTAGGCATGTTCAAATGTGTTTGAAAGAGATGAGAAGTACAAAAAAAGGCTAAAGTCAAAGAAAATCAGGTACTGATATTTATTTATAATTTGATTCTATGGGAAAGAGTGTGAAATGCTTTAGGAGTTGATATTTTCTTCATGTTTGGTTATATTGGGTACAAAACAAAAATCACACTAATGTTAGCATTAATTTCATTAGTCATGAGACATATCACGATGTGTAAATTTATTATCAATTTGTAGTTTTTTTTATGAGGTTGTTTCAAAATCAATATTTTCATTTGCCTTACATATTGTGAATTAATGGGTTTGATGTATGTGAAATATTTTTTAGAAAAGTAGGAGTGGTAGGAATAGAAAGGACCTATGATTTTACCGACATACTCCATAGTGTTGGAATATTAAATAAATTTTCTAAATAAGAAAAAAATCAAAAATTTCTTTATTTTGATAAATCTCATAAATTAAATCTAAATGCAATAGGGATTATAGATGTATTGTACTAGTATAAATCAATATCTACAGATGATTAAATTTTAGAATTCGTTAATAAAGTATTGGGGTATTCAAAAGACATTTTATTGAGTCTTAGTATGCAACCAAAAAAATATCCAAAGGATTCCTAGTGGGTTAAACCATGGCTAGAAAATCAAAATTGTAGAACATTTCAAGTTGTGGATGAGGATGAAGATGCAGATTAAGTAGTTGGATCTCTCCCAAACCTTTTCAATTCAAAATTCCAATCTTCATCTTCAAGTGTAATTGCTATTAATGATTTGGATACAATGGCAAGTGAGTGAAGGTATGAGTTAGATGATATTTTAAATTCCTTTGATGGGAATGCTAATAAAACCATCAAACCAATGGTGTATATTGATGATAAGGACATATATAAAAAAAAATTGGTTAGTCAATTGAATGGTGATCTAATATTGTCCAAAGATAGGTTAACTAAAGTGAGAAAGGGGGTCTACTTTTTAAAAGATGAGAGGGCTCCAATAAAATATGTTTCAATTAGTTTTATGATTAGATCAAATTGTAGTGTGTTTTTCAAGAGGGATTCTATATCTAAAGTAGAATGCAATAGAATAAAATATGTTCCTTGAAATATAAAGCATGGTGTTTATTGAAGGGCTTATTTCATTGGAAGGGTTCAAATAATAATAATAAATGATGGTAATAATATGTTTATCTACCATAATGACATTGATATTTTGGTTAGGCCAGAAGGCATTGAAATTTGATTATGTTATAAAAAAAATAAAGAGACATTGCACATATAAATATGATTTCATAGATATTATTTTCATGCAGCTCAACTCAATCATAACAATTTATAATTTATCATAAACTTTTAGTAATAAAACCTACAATTTAGAATAAATTGATGACAAAATATTTGAATATTTTGTTAAAAATATAAATAAGGTGAATTTTCTCACTTATTCTAGCTTCCTTTTTTTAATATTTATAAAATATAGGTTAAATTAGAGTGAACTTAGAATAATTTGATTATAATTTTTTTGATTATTTTTATATTGATTTATTTTAGGTGATTTTTATCAATGTAATATTAATAATATGTCTTTTGGTCTCATGTACTAGGAATATTTGGGATAATCGCACTAAGGTTACACTAAGTGGGCTCTAAATGATCATCTTCTTGGTAAGTTGTAAGTATTCACCAATGATTGATTATATATGTTTCTTTACTACCTTATGTTATACATTATTGTAATATACTTTGGTAAATGGGGTTTATAGTATATATGCATTTTGATTTTCTAATATAATGACCAACATTTATTTAAGGCAACTTCCAGAAATATGCCATCTTAAAGATCTTATCAACACTAATTTAATATTTTTCAATTTCAACCAATGTTGATCTTTCATTGTTTTCACCATATTATTGGAAGTTGGATAATGGTATTTATCAAATGAGATACTTTTTATCTTTATAAGTAGTCCATAGCTATAATTTATGCTTAGTATTTTTATTTTATATGATTTGAGTAGTTGTGTTATTGAGAAGGATTTATATTATATTGAATGATGGTAGTACATTTACACTACATTTATGCTACAATGGTAAAATTTATAGGTAAACAGGTCACTCCCTATATGGCTTAATGTATCCTCTCATTTTCATATGTGTATCTTTACTACATTTTATCTTACATTATGTAAACCTATTTTAGTCAAATCAGCCACTCCATATAAGTTGTATATGGGTTGATGTATCTCTTTTTTATACCTCTCTTATTAGTTTATTTTATGGATGTATTATTTTATTTTAAAGGGTAAACAAGGGGATTTTCATAGGGCCCCAACTATATTAAAAATCAAAACAAACAAAAAGAGGAACAACCAATAAGGTTAGACAAAAGACTTCCAAACTGAAACTGGTTGTAAAAACAAAGCAAATACCAACTAGAAGAAAAAATACAACAAAACTAACCATATCAAATCTTAGGGATTATTATATTTTCTATATCCAAGGTAGTCTTACACCCATATTTAATAATCTTGAGATGGTCAATCAATTCATCTAGTTCTTGGCTCTTCCATTATGTGATCATTTTTTCTCTTCTATTTTATTTGCTCATACATTCATACTTAGAGCCTAGCAAATCAACTTTCCTCTTAATCAAATAATCCTAAAAATGATCTAAATCCTTCACACAATTATCAATGGCTACTAAACTCAAATTATTGACATTGTCTATGTTGAGTTTGATATGGCCCAACTCTACTTATAGGCTATCCACTCTACCTTTAGAGATGGAAACCTCCTCTATCAGACCATCAACCTTTCTCAGTAAATCAATGATCCCATCACTAGGAGAGATATTAAAATCAATCGATCTCAACTAGTCCTATCCCTTGATACCTTTCTCTTTATTCATATGTTCCAAGTCTTGAAACACTAAAATCTTATTCCCTTACCACTTTTATAGATATCTTATTGCCCTCTTTTATCTCTCTTATTAATTTTAGTATGCACTAAAAATTTAGAAATAAAATAACAATAAAAAAATCACATGTGAACCCCATGCATCCATCTTTGATCGTTGATTGATATTTGATGACCAACACTAGAATAATGAATTTGATGTTTGAAGTCATTGATATATGTAATTCCATTTCACCTCTCTCACATTGTGGTCACACATTTATGTTGTTTTTGCTTGTACAACATGCCCTAATTTCATATTAATAAATCATGGTACCTATTATTTTATCTTTTGAAACATGTTTTTGCATTTGGATAATTTTTTTAAAGTGTTTTGTGTGTGTAATGTAGTTTTTTAATACCAGAAAGCACTTTTTGGAAGGCCTTTTGCATGGTCAAAGGAGATCCAATTTTATTGAATTTTTTTATGATGATAATAAATAGTCACTAAAATAAAATGGTAATTTTTTTTATAAAAATAATATTTCTATGTAAAAAAAATTTAAAAATAAAAACTAGATTTTACGTTGATTTTTACTTGGTCATTTTCTATTCCTTTCCAATTTTTCAATGTAACCAGTATGCACTTTTCAAACTCATTTTCACATAGTCAAATGAAGTGCAATTTACTTGAAATTTTCTATGGTGGTATCCAATTGATATAAAAATACAAATAATTTATTTTCATGCTTATTCATTTAACCAACAAAAATATACGATTGTGCAAAACATTCCTTTTTGGAAGATTCATCGCATAAACAACTTTTAATCAGGAAACACTTAAAAGTGGTTTTTTGTCATATCTTTTGATTCGTGGCTCTATTTTTTATGTTTTTAGTTGTGTTTGAAAGTTGGTCTACAATGACATAAATTTTATATTATTAAAATACAAATTTTAAACCCATCAATTTCATGATTTTAATATTTTTTAATAATACATTGTATAGTTATTAATTTTAATATTGTATTGCTTATGCAAGGATATTTAATATTTTATTGTTTATTTTTACATAAATTGGAGAAATAAAGGATGCATCCACTCAAAAATAATATTCCAATTAAAGATAAAACTTGTTACCAATATTTAATGAAGTCTGAAAAGTACTTCAAGGAGGAAGATCGTGTCTTGGATATGTGCACATGTGATGTGCTATTGTTCTACTTCCTTTGTTACCAAAGTTAAATGTTGGGCCTCTTGTCTTGTTCTTAGTATTTATTTCTTTGAGATTATATTTTTCACACTCAATACGAGCCATTGATATTGACCTTTATATTTAATAATTGTTACCCACCTCATAAGTGGAAGGCTTGTCTTCATTTAGACCAAGTGTCTATATAATAATTATAATAAGGCTAGAATAGGGGTTGGGAGGATTTATTATAGAAATCAATTTTTTTTAATTTTACTTAGTTTTATTTTATGTTTTTTATCCTCCTCCAAACATGAGCTATATTGTTATGTTGTTGAAATTTGTATTCAACTAGTTATGCAGAATTTCAAAAAGTGTTTTCTATGCAATATTTATCAAATTGAAAGGCATTGAACGATGAAGTTCATTATTTGCACACATATATGGTGATATTTTTCCTATATTATTCATAGCTATAATTTTCATATACCTTTGCATCATATCTTTTTGTGGTTGCATACATACTGGTCAATTTAAAGATTAATTTTATAGGATTTACTTAATCAATGGAATCAATTTTATTTGCATGAAAAAATAGGCTCATTTCTTTCCTCTTTACCCTTATATTTTATTTTTTATAATATATTATATTAATTTTAGAATATAAATAAAGACTTGTAATCTGATTTGTAAGGTTAAACTATTCATTATAATTTATGTTCATTGTTGTTTTAAAAGATCATTTATGTATGCAATAAAATATCAATTTTTAATTATGGTTACTTGATAGATATGTATTTTGTTAAATCTAATTTTAAGATATTTGCATAATAATTTGATTCATTTTGTCTAAAGTTTATAAACCTAACCCTTGAAATGGAACAATTACACATCAATCATTAGGCTACCAAGTAATACCAAGACTTGGTGATATAAATCTTGGGGAGATTTCATCTCCTTTCAATAGAGGTTGGGTGAATCCTCACCCTACCTAATTTGGTGTGCCAAATGACCTATCAATAGATTGACACTATAAGGAGGGCATGAGTCAAGATTTAACATTAAGCAATCACTCTAAATTGACTTAAAAGAGTTATTTGTCCTATAAAAATTCTAAAAGTTACCCATGATTTACCAAAAAGTATAGAGAAATTTTATCCAATATATGTTCATGACAGAATCTAGACAATAGAGGACAATATATATGCATTCAAAGAAGCCATAATAAGAATCCAGGTCTAATATGAGGATGTAGCTTATAAGTTATTTCTTTATACCTTATATGAGGTGGCCTATGGTTGGTATATTTTCTTACCATATGGAACCATCATCTCTTAGAATGATTTAGTAACCATGTTTGTCAATCACTTAAGGATACCTATTAACATTGCCATCATGTATCATCACTTTTTTGTTTCTCATAGGGAACCAAATAAGCCCATGAGTATGTTTGACTCCTATTTCCATAAGCTATATAAGAGGTTGAAATACATTTACACAAATGGAAGCCATTGTTATTCAAATTTATCTAAGAGATTTGGACTCACTGACTTCCATATTTATCAAAATAACTCCATCAACACTTACATCTTTAGCATTGACATATCAGGAAGCTATCATTATTGAACAAAAAATGTTTCATCAAGTAAATAATTATAAAATTACACCTTTATCTTGTAATAACACTCATGTTGTGAAAAATAAAAGTGGTGATGTTAGTTTAGATAATAATCAACAAGTTGTTCCTTTATTTGTAAAGAATCAGATGTCTTATGATTCTATTTCTAACCAAATGTCATTTGTTACAATAAGGGAGGTTATGTTTTTTTAAAATGCTACATTTATTAATCAATAAATAGTTGTAGAGAATGAAGTTGATTTTGATGATGATAACATAACAATTGCTTTGGATGAGTTAATTTTTGAAAATATGAATGAAAATATCAAAATATCCTTTTCAAATGAATAACGAACCATGTACACTCTTAATTTCAAAGGGAAGGATAATGAAAGTGAGATTGATGTACCATTCATGTCACAAAGTCCACAACATATAACTAAAGTTGTAATCAACTTTCTTGAAGAAAACATTGTTACCAGGTTTGAGATGTCATTTAATCCGGTATGTGATAGTACCCCTACTTATCCCTCTTTACAATTTACTATATGGGTCAATTTATTTCTCAAACCTTATTATCCACTAAGTAATGATAATGATATTTATAAATCTGAAGATATGAATTTTGTGGATTTGATTGAGAAAACTATAGATAATAATCTTTGGGATACCGTCTATTAAATAAAATGACAACATTGTCACATATATGTTACTCTTTGGTCTTGTACATATTTTTATTTTACTTTTTAATGTGTTATAAATTAGTTTGTTATTTGTATATAGTTTCCGTTATGTTTTTATGTCTTTTTTTTTTTTGTTTTTTCTTTTCTTTTCAGTTTTGGATTCCACCTTGTGTTATCCTCATTTTGTTCCTTTGGTTATATTTTGATCATAAATAAATAGGTTGTTAGTGAGTAACATTAGTAGTGTTTTGTCATTAGATTTATTTGTGTATTTTATAGTAAAAATTTGTGTTTATGAGTTCAATTTTGAAAGTATAAGACAATCATATATGTTTTGAATTTATTCATGTTTTGGTGAGTTTGGATAAATTACATAAATTTTGAATATATTATCTCTAAATCTCACATTATACATACATATTAATGAATTAAGGGTTTTCTTAGATGACTTGTTATAGTCAAGATCTCAGGTGAAAAATCTATAAAAAACATTCTTTCTTACTTGTCATAGTGGCCTCCATCCCAAAAATGGGCTTCATAGCTTGTAGATTTTTTTTTTAATAAAAATAATTATCTACAAAACTCAATCATCTTGAGTGATTTAGATAACATCTATTGGGGCTATGGGTGTCTGACAGACAGTAAAGCAAGGCTTATAATAGGTTCAATATGTTAAGGTTATAATCATCTGGCTAGTAGCAGGTTAATGTCCATGCAATAATTAACATGTATTTTTGAGATTTTTTTTATTATAAATAATGTCTTTATTCACTTAACAAGGTAAGATTAAACACAAGCTTGAAAATCTTGGTTATGATGACTAGTTTTTTTGTGAATTCCGGAAAAGTAATGAATGCATGCACACACACTATGGTTTAGTTGAATAACTAATTTTATGCAATGGGAATTTCATTATTATATTTTTATAAATTTATTATTTTACTTTTATATTTTAAAATATGAGATTATGGGTTCATAAACATGTTTATTTTATTTTAAAAATATTTAGAAGTATTTACTAGTAGAGTCATCATTTATTATTGCTTGAACAAAATACCCTAATTTCATATTGATAAATCATGGTACCTCTTATTTTATCTTTTAAAATATTTTTTTTACTTTTGGATAGTTTTTTTAAAGTGCTTTGGGTGTATAATGTAGTTTTTTACCATAAAGTACTTTTCAGAAGGTTTTTTACATGGTCAAAAGAGATCCAAATTTATTGAAAATTTTCAGGATAATAATCGAATGTCACTAAAATAAAATGGTATAATTATTTATAAAAAAAATATTTTCCATATAAAAATTTTCCAAAAATTAAAACTAGCTTTTGTATTGATTTTTACTTAGTCATTTTTTGTGACTTTCCAAATTTCAAATCTAACCAATATGCACATTTCAAACTCATTTTTATATAATCAAATGAATTAAATTTTACTTGAAATTTTGTATGGTGTTATTCAAATGATATTAAAATACAAAAAAAATATTTTCTTAATTATTAATTTAACCAACAAAAATATATTACTGTCTAAAATATCCCTTTTGGGAAGATTTGTCACTTAGCCAATTTTTAATCAAATAACACTTAAATGTGGTTTTTTAGCCATATCTTTTGATTCACAACTTCATTTTTGATACCTTCAGTTGTGTCAAAAATATGGTTCTACCATATTTTTAATGACATAAGTTTATATGGTTAACATATAAATTTTAAACCCATTAATTTCATGATTTTAGTATTTTTCAATATAACATTGCATAATTATTAATTGTAATAATTTATTGCTTCTACAAGGAGATTTAATGTTATATTATTTGTTTTTAAAGAAATTAGAGAAAAAATGATGCACCCACTCAAAAATAATATACCCCTTGAAGATGAAACTTGTTACCAATATTTAATGAAGTCTAAAATGTATATCAAGAAGGAAGATCTTATCTTAGAGATGTGCACATGTGATGTGTTATCATTCCACTTGTCCCTTGTTACCAAAATTTAATTTTGGAACTCTTTTCTTGTTCTTTTATTTCATTGACATGATCTTTTGTACACTCAATATGGGCCATTGATATTGACCCTTATATTTAATAATTTTTGCCCACATCATGAGTGGAAGGCTTGTATTTATTTAGACCAAGAGTCTATATAAGACTTGTAATAAGGCAAGAATGGGGGAGGAGGGGGGAGGATTTATTATATAAATTAGATTTTTTTTATTTTACTGAGTTTTTTTTTTTCTTTCATCATCCTCCAAACATGAATTATGTTGTTATGTTGCTAATAATTTTATTCAACTAGTTATGGTAAATTTAAACAAGTGTTTTCTATGCAATATCTATCAAATTGAAAGGAATTGAAGGATGAGGTTCATTGTTTTTACATGTATATGGTGATTTTATTCCTATCTTCTTCATATCTATAATTTTATTATACCTTTGCATCATCATTTGTTGTGGCTATGTGCATACTAGTCAAGTTAAAGATTGGTTTTATGGGATTTGTTTAATCAACAAAATCAATTTTATTTAATGATAAAATAAGTTATATATCTTAGGGAGATTCCATCTCCTTTTAGGAGAGGTTGGGTGAATCCTCACCCTGCCTAAGTTGGTGTGATAAATGACCAATTAACACATGTACCCATCTTTGATTGTCAATTTTTTTAATCAGTGCTAGTGATTGACAATCAAGTAAGAGTGTTTTAAGTTGTTCCCTACCATGATCCAATATATATTTATTTTTATAGCCAATATATACTTATTTCTATTTAGTGAATTAAAATTACATTAACAACATCAAAATATGTGAATAAATAGAGGGGGAAAGAATTTAGGTTTTTTTTTCATTTGTTCTCCTTTACAAGCATATTAGTTTGAAACCATGCTTAAATCAATCTAAAAATATTCTTATTGATTAAAAAAATATACACTTATTAGCCCATTTCCATCCCATTTCATAAAAAATAGTAATTATTGAGACTCTTAGATCAGGTTAGTAGGGGTTAGATCCATCTCAGATAATGATGCCTCTAAGAAAACCTGTAAAATAGATTTGGCAAGACTACTTTAAAATTTGTTCTTGGAACAATGACTCTCCAACTACTGAGGTGTCTCAATTACTAAAACAATCCAAGATATTTTAGCTTATCAACATGCTCATGATATATTTGGAAGAGAAGTTATTGAATCACCTAGTGTATAACTTTGAAATTGGTAAATATTGTGTCATTTTATTGGGTACATAGATGAACCTTTTTGTTAATTTATTAAATAAGTTTTATTATTTACCAAATTTTAGGAAGAAGGTTTATAAAAAAAGGATACTATGATGTTATAAAGATAAATTCATATTTATGATATGTAAGATTGATCTCAATTTTATTTACAAAGAAAAGGGTGTTTCTATTTCAGCCATTAAACATGAGGATTTTAGGGCATGTGTTGAGTTTGTTCCTTCCATGATAGTCTATTTAGAGATAAATAAGAAATTGTTATTATGGATGGTTGAGTATGTGAAAGTTATTATGTATGAAATTTTTTATAATTGAGATTCTTTTATGTATCATAGAATTAGGGAAGAAATTGAGAAAGTGCAGACAACATCTATGAATATTATTTGTACATCATTATATTTACAAATTCTTATTGAGGTTTTTCCACATGGGTTTGAAAGGGTGAGTTATGATACACCATGAATTTTTAGAGTGATAAATTTAAATGTTAAATGAATGCCTAATTTATTTATACTATGGAAAGGAAAAGTAAAAATACACTAGACTCTTGAAAGGGACACCTAAGGGTGTAAGTGACAATAGTAAAGTAGGGAATCTTTTGATAAGGAAAAAAGATTATTATTTTCAAGTTTTTATGATGATGGAAGTGATGGTGATGAAATAATTAGTGGAAACCACAACCTATCAAAGAAGGCATGATTCATGTACATTATAAATAATGATACACCTAATGAGGATATCCCCATGCACACCTTGAACATCGTGGCCATAAAAAAACTAACTTAACTAAAACCATAGTTGGCTTTGATTCAAGAAGAGATTGAGGAGCCAGAGTTTAAAAATAGTGTCATGTGTTTTGATGTATTATAAATGCATGGGGATATACATACTAGCCAGATGAGGAGGAAGACCTTTTAGTCAATGTGAATGTATTTTAGCATATGACAAACAAGTTAATAAACTAGTGAGAGAGGCTCAAAATCTAAAGGATTTAGTTTATAAAGTGTAAAGGGTGGGAGATCCTAAATTAAATTTTATGATATATGTTATGGATAAGTTATATTAAAATATTATTTTAACTAGATGTTAAAATCAAGGAGATGATTAATTTAAAAATTGTGAGCATGATAAATTCACTAGAACAAGTACAAGTAATAAAATTTCCACTTCATTAATATTTTGAAGTGCACATTATTTTTGTGTAGATGCAAGACATGGAACAAGAAGGAAATTAATATATCAAGTGGGAAACAATTTTAAAATAATGATTATTCAAATTGACCAGTGAAAATTCTCAACTTACCAATAATTTGATAAGCTCAACGGTACTTTGCAAGAGGAGATAAAAAAATGAAATTTTTATGAGAAGACAAACTAAATGCAAGTTAATCACTCATATTTGGAAGAATAAGGTTTAAAATTTCAAATTAATTTTAAAATTTTATGAATAAGGTCAAAATAATTGTGTTAGTTGATATATGTAAGTTTCCTCAGTTGAATGATGAATAATGACTGGCAAGGGGCAAGGAACAATGGGAGCAGAGTGAAGTAAATCACAAATGTGAAGAAACTATGACAAAGACAAAAGTATTTAAATTAAATGTAAAACCTAGATAATGTGAAATATTTTTTTGCCAGTGATGTGGACAACCTACCATGAGTGGTGATGGTGAACATACTACTTCTACTCCTATTTGATGAACTTCATAATTTTATTTGAAAAAAAAAATTATGGTACTTTGTTTTTATTTGGTTAAATTTATGATAGGGGTGTCTCCAAGGATTTTTAGTAGGGTTTTGGTCTATAAGTTGGACTTGGTGGGACCCTCATGATGATGTTGATTCATGGTTATTTCACTATGGGTTGATGGTTGTTAGTTATGGGTTATGGTCAATGATAATTGGTTAGTGATGTTTGATTGGTTATTTGTTTACTTTTATGGTTGATACTTAAAAAAATTAATGAAAGGGTTCCTCCAAGGTATTTTATCCTTCAATTTCCTCTTGCAGGCAACCTCTGTGATGTTATTTTTTTTAAAAATTTTGATACTTAATAATGTTAAATGAATATATATGGGTTGTCTTTAAGGGGTTTTAGCCTATAAGCTAATCTTGGATACACCCTAGTGATGTTATTTATTATTTAGTTATATTTTAGGTGAAGTTAATATTTTTACTACAAGTTAACGTATTTTTAATGTTATACAATTTATACTCTCTTATATGTGTTTTCTAATGATATAGATACTTTTTTAAGAATGTTTTCAAATAATTTATAATTTATACTTTATTTTAATATGTTTATTACCAACTTTTTATGTTTTATTAATTTGAATAAGATTTATGTTAGTTTAATGTTAGTTTTGTATCCTATAAAGTATAACCTTAGATGGTGCAAGATAGGGTCAACATGTTCTAACAAACATTGATCACTAACATGTGGTGGTGAGTATCTAATTAATACTTATGAGTGGGTGTCTTAGAAAATAATATACGCTAATGGTGGCATGTGTATTTTTCCTCCTTTTAAAAATTATGTGAAATGTTTATTTTTCCACACACATATGAAAAGTGTAATTACCTAGGGGCACTATATAACTCTCTCTAAATAATGGTACTTTGGAGGTACCTAATCGCTTGGGTTTTTTTCAATGGTACCCAAGGATACCTAGCTATAGTATTAAAAATGAAGTTTTGTGTGATATAAAAACAACACTAGGGTTATTATTTGACATCTTTCATATGCATATGCTATGAGACACTTTAACCAAGTGATTACCCTATGGGAAGATACTGCATTCTATCTTATTTCATATTCTAGGACCCAAGGTACTTCCATATTATTTTGATTCTTCATGTGAGGGTAGTGACACATTGATGTTTCTAAGATGTAACCAACACATGAAACTTGTCCCTATAACAAGATATATTCAAGACATTTCTTAGTCCTAATCTATTTTACATTATGTTAGTTGTGTTTAGCTTTGATTTTTGGTCATTTAAATTTGTACTTAAAAATGCATGCATGATTTAGCATAGGTTCTTAAACTTGGGTTTATATAAGGGTATTATTACTTGGCACATATTTAGAGGTGTGTAAAATTCATACATAGGTGCCCTCACATTTTAAAAATAAATATATGCATCATTTGCAAATTTTATTTTCTAGATCTCAATAGGTTATAATTGTGAGAATTCATCCATGTATGTGCTATTTTTTTAGTCATATAAAATGTAAAATTGGATGACTTAAGCATGGCTAATGACACACAATCCATAAGTCTTACTACTTGCTTACACAACCCTTCTAGGCTATTCTTTCACTAATTCCCAGTCATCCACAACCTTTTAGACTTAACCCTTACAGATCCAGGTAGCTCTTTTAGGCCTAATTCCATCCTCAGAGGTCTCATTCCCTTAAGACAATAATGCCCAATTTGGACATGAGTACTGGAACCCAAGGTGTCCTGATTTTGGTGCTATTGTCCAGGTTTATTTTTGGTCCTAATGGTCAAATTATTTTGGATCCTTATCTTTTTCTTTGTCAACCTAACACGAATTAATTTAACCCATAATCATTAATTCCCTTATAAAAATCCATTCAAAGTGCATTTAGAAGGGTTGTCACTCATTTACAAGAGAGGAAAAAGAATACAAGAAAGTACACTCAAGCACTCTTCCCTATTCTCTGCATATAGCCTTCCAAGATCATTTAAAGATTATTCAATTCTTTGAACCAATCCTTAGCCATCCAAAGTACATATAGTTGCATTTATCATACACAATTGCACCAAGCACTTCAATGGGAGAACTACATTAGCTTGATCCCTCCTTGGAGTATTGGTATGTAGGCAACATGCCCACATACAGGGTGTGAAGTGCATTCAGTGTATCCTTTACACACTAACCCCTTCTCTATCTATTATAATTTTCCATTCAAGTTCAAGCACAAAGAGCTCCTAGGGATTTGAATATTTTAAATATATGCACAGTGAGTTCTATAGGCTTTCAGGCTTTGATATTTCACTGATAGGGTAACACAAGCCTGCCAAAAAGTACCCAAAAAGCTTAGACCACCTAGATAAAGTGCCAAAAAAGGACTAAAGCACTGGACAACAAGGTTCCCACTTTTGACACTCCTGTCCAATCTAGAAACAAAATTTAGGATCCAATTTTTGATAGTTTCTTAATCCTGCTTCTCTAGTATCAAACCCTGTCTCAGTTTGGATCATTCAGAATAAGCTAAGTTAAATTTATCTTATTTATTACTATATTTAAAAAGGATAAAAATAAAAATCTATTTACATAAATCAGTAGCAAATTCTTGCATATTATTTACTGATTTACTTTGCTCAGACCTATTTATTTAACTAAGAATAAAACCCCATTATTTTAAAAATAATAAAACATTTGGTGAACCCGACTTACTTTGAATTTTGCACAAAAACCCTAGAAACCCTATGGATAATTATTTCTAATTTTTTGCCATATTTTTTTTCTTGCATTTAAAAAATAGAATTCTATGAATTAATTACAAAAATATCACATATTTTGTTAAACCCCTATTTTGTATATACTAGGTCCCTCTTGCATACAAACACATTCCAAACACTAGGAAAAATATATTGCTAATTTTAAAAATATTTTCTGATTTTTCCTAATTTTTTAAAGCAAAATTCTACAAATTGTCTCTAAATTTTTAAAAATTATAACATTAATTAAAAAAAATCATTCAAAATCTCTATTTGTATATACTAGTTCCTCATTTTGCTTTTTGAGGTATCACCTTACATCTATAGCCAAATTAAAAAAATGATGCTCATTTATTTACAAACTTTTATTACATTTCTTGCAAATAATAAGGAAACCATAATAGACCCTATCATGTACATGAATGATGAAGTTTATTATATGTTAGTACAAAGCTTCATTCTTTCCATTTGATATTTATTCTTCAAACTAAGGGATGATATTACAACATTTATGGATAAAATGACACAAGATTTCAATATGCCTTTAGCATACTCTCTATCTCTCATATGGACAAATCTTCAAGTTTATCATGCTAAACATGTTAGCCATATTATGTTATAACTCAAATCTCTTTATGCATTTAAGCATAAAATCATGTTCTCTCTCCTTTACTCTCTATTTTTCATATGGAAAAGCATTCATATTCATTGTTCTCAACGCATACAAAATGTTATATTGCATATTAAAAAAAATTATGTCTTCATGCACAATGTCAAATTTTCTATCACTTACTAGCTATCTTGCCTATGGAATACTCTTTATAAGTATATCTTTGCATAAATTATCACTCAAATTACATGTATTTCACTCCACATTCATGCCTTCTACCTCAATGCATATAACTCATTGGTTATTTTTATTATCTCTCTATCATTACTAGATGCTAGCAAACACTAGTAGTTATATCCATACCTCCTTCCTTAGAACATGGTACATCTAGCTCTTATCCCACACTTACTAGCAGCTTTATGCCTATAGTAAATTATGTATCCCATGTTATCACTTAATTTTATGAAGATAGGTAGGTTGATTACACCCAAGGCCATAGCTTTATTGCTCAGGCTAGCACCCCTCCAGATACAATTTATATTCTCAAGCTCCTTCAATGATCAAATACTTACAAAGATGTGTTGTATCCAGCCCTTTATAATACTAGAATTCCTATTTCCACTGAACCAGCCTATGTTGCATCCATCCTCAATACAATACAATGGACTGAAGAACACCTCTTTTGAAAAAGAGGATTTACCCCCACAACACATCATTGAGTAACATCTACCTTTGTACATTCAATTATGAATTAATGATGTGGGAGTCAAAAGAGTACTAGTTGATAATAGTTCAAGACTTAAGATTTGCAACATATCCTTTCTTAAACATCTTAACATACAACCTCAAGATATAGACCATTTTGATATGAACATCATAGGATTTGATAACATTCTATGAAAATTAATGGGTCAAATAACACTCAATCTTACCGTAGGGCCTAAGACACTACCAAAAACCTACCACGTCATGATAAATGACTTTAATTATAATTTATTACTTGGTCATCCTTGGATTCATGATATGCATGCAATCCCTTCCACACTCCATGCTTGTCTAAAATTTAGTCACAAAGGTTATATATACACATTCCCAATAGACCAAGAACCTTTTAAATATTGTCAAGTGGCTGAATCTCCACAAAATTATATCCCACACTTTAATCTAGGTAGTATACTTATACAAACCATCACTCATAATGCACCCTCATGCCATATACAAAATCAGACAATTCCAAATTATGTCATAACACAAGCACTAGATTACTAATTCACTTCACCCTTTGCACTTAAATATCTTAATAACATGGGATGTCAAGGCAAAGGACTCAGAAAGCATGAACAAGGAATAACCAATCCTATTAAGGCATCCACACAACATAAATTTCAAGGGTTAGGATACTAGTTTCTCCTTAATCATGATAAATCCACTCCCACACTTTCACAACACATTAAATTTTATCCACCAATTACATGCACCAACTATAAAATTAATCATAATTCTACATTATTATTGATCTACCCTAATCTTATTGACAACATGGCTTCATCTGACATGTTTACATTAGATGGATTCTCTAGAGATGAATCCCTCTTATAATTTCTTGGTGCATATGAGCACCTCCCATCTTGTTATAATAGTAGATTTCTAAACCACACAAATGCCTACATCTACTTTGGAGAAATTATAGACTCCTCCCTTGATATACATGTTGACTTAGATAATACTATCCCTAAAACTCCATATCAACTCGATCATTCCACATTACTTAACAAAGAAATAGTAAATTTCAACTTTAGAACCAAAAAGGATCCCTGCATTGTCTTATTAGTTGCTGCCCTAAGAAAGGAAGAGGATGTTGATATTCATCAAGCTTTAACAAATTTTCCCAAACTCTTTTCTTGGTCATATTTAGATATACCAAGAATTGATACATCTATAGCAGTCCATCGGATTCCTTTATGCCTCGATGCCAAACTAGTTAAATAAAAAAATTGAAAAATGCATCCTAAGGTGGCCCTCTTAGTCAAAGATGAAATCCAACACCTCTTAGATGCTAGTTTCATTCTCCCAGTAGCACATCCTGAATGGATTTCCAATATAGTTCCCATAGTAAAACCTAATAGACAAATTTTATGTTGTTTTGATTCATGAGATTTAAATAAAGCATGCCCAAAAGATGATTTCCCTTTACCAAATATCGACATGATAGTAGATTCCACAGTTGGATATGAAATACTATCATTTATGGATGGTTTTGCCAATTATAATCAAATCAAAATTACTAAAGAAGATCAAGAAAAAACATATTTTACCATACCATGGGGTACATTTTATTACATTGTCATGCCTTTTAGATTAAAGAATGTTGGAACCACATATTAGTGTACTATGACGCACATTTTTCATGACTTAATTCACCATATTATCAAGGATTACGTTGATGATATACTAGATAAATCCAAATAATGACAACATCATGCTATTTATTTATAAACAATTTTTACACAACTCAAGTAATATAACATTTGATTAAACCCAATGAAATGTGTGTTTAGAGTTACATCAGGAAAACTCCTAGGTTTCATTATATCTCAGCATGACATAGAAGTTGATCCTAAGAAAGTCAAAGAAATTATCGATATGCCACCTCCTACCAACTTAAAGCAACTATGATCCCTCTAAGGTAATATCTAAGAAAGCTACCATTTCATAACCTAGCTTGCTAATAGAACTCAATCCTTTACTCAATTACTAAAGAAAGATGCATAGTTTATTTAGGACCAAGATTGTCAAACAAATTTGACACAATCAATAAATACCTCCTTAATCCACCCATTTTAGTACCACCTATCCTAGAAAAGCCTTTCTTACTTTATATCTTAGTAATAGATCATTCCTTAGGAGCACTCTTAACACAACAAGATGATCAAAATACCGAACGGTCAGTTTATTACATTATTTGCACATTGGTTGATTATTAAAAAAATTATTCCCCAATATAAAAATTATGTCTAGAATTATTTTTTGACACACAAAAATATGACATTACATGGTCAAAAATGAGACTCATGTTATCAAAAAAGTAAACCCTTTAAATTTCCTACTAGAAAAACCACATCTTTCTGGCTGCATCACAAAATGGGTTATGTTATTAACATAATTTGACTTAAAAATAGTCCTCCAAAAATTGATAAAGGGCCAAATCATTGTAGACCATTTGGAAACAACAAAATTATTAGATGCCAACCCTTTAATTAACACATTTAGAGATGATTTCACTTCATATTCTACTCATTTAGATACCTAGACCATGTTCTTTGATGACTCTCAATGTGCATCTAGTGTAGGGGCAAGGATTGTCTTTATCAATCCCTCTAGCCATACAATTCCTATAGCATACCGAATGAGTTTCTCATGCACCAATAACATAGTGGAATATGAATCACTTATCTTAGGACTATTCGTTGAACAATCCCTCCAAATCAATTATATTCAAGTCTTCAATGATTCCCAACTTGTAGTCAATCAAGTCAACGATGTTTATCAATCAAAATAAGAACACCTTATCCCATACTGCAACATGGTATAAAGTCTATCATCATAATTCAATTATTTTTCCATTGAGAGCATTCCCCAAAAAGATATTAGACATGTAGATGCAATGGCTAGTGTTGCATCTTTAATCCCCATTGATATCAATGATGATCAAGTAATTTTTACAATTAAATGATTACAATCACCATCAATATCCAATGTAGATTTTATCACTTTTTCTATTTTAGCTACTACACATAGCTCTCCAACCCCAAAATGGTTTTTTGACATTTCTAACTTTCTCAATAAATCTATTACACTAGACACTTTCTCCCAAAATGAAAAATGTAAGTTAAAAAAGGTAGCACTCCATTATGTCCTCATTGGTAGAGAACTTTTCAAATGATCCTTTGATGGACACTTACTATGGTGCTTAACCTCAGTAGAAGTCAAAATTACTCTACTCAAATACATGACAGTGAGTGTGGTGGTCATTTTAATGGAAAAGCCATGTCATACAAACTCTTTTGACAAGGGTACTACTGGCTTACCATGGAATATGAATGTTTACAATATGCAAAGCTATGAGATAAATGTTAATGACATAGTAATCTGCAACATGCACCATCACAATAATTGCAACCTATCATCTCTCTATGGCCATTCATATTATGGGGATTTGATCTCATTAAAAAAATCAACCCTAAGTGCATCAATGGACATAAGTTCATAATCACAACCATAGAATACTTTGCCAAATGTGTGGAAGTAGTTCCACTTCAATCTACCATAGGTGAAGATATGTGTAGTTTTATCATGACTCATATTATTTCATGCTTCATCCTACCTGTAGCTATCATTTTTGATAATGGAACATCATTCAAGAATAAAACTATCAAAAATTTTATTACCAAATAAAAAATTAAACACACATTCTTCACTCCATATTACCCACAAGAAAACAGTCAGGTGAAAGCCACTAACAAAACAATTAACATCATCTTAAGCAAAATAATAATAAAATTTGGTGATTATTGGCATAATCAACTCATTTTTTCACTATGGGCCTATCACACAAGCATTCATATGCCCACAGGGGCTACTCTTTATTCACTCAATTATGGTATAGAAGCAGTTCTACCATTGAAATTAGAAATTTCATCCCTTCATGTCTCTTTTAAAGGTATTCTCACTAATGACCAGTATCAAGAAAAGCATCTACACCATCTCAAATAGTTAGACCATACACAAATTCAAGATGTTGAACACCTCATAATTTATCAACAACGTATACAATGATTCTATAATAAGTGAGTTCACATCAAAGAATTCAAAGTTAATAATCTTATTCTCAAAGAAAACCTTTGCAATGTCAATGCCAAAGAAGAAACCAAAGAAAAATTCAAACCTAATTGGCTAGGTCCTTACATCATTACTAAAAAACTTAGCCCTAAAGTGTACCGTCTAGCCTCACTTGAAGGAAAGAAACTCAAAATCCAATAAACATTATGCATCTACATAGATTTCATGTATAACATGTTATTTCTACACAGTTTTTGTACATAATTTTCTTTTCAACATTGCTTGTATATAATATTTTTTGCTTGGTTGTACATAGCTTATATCAAAATGTAAAAACAATACAAAAAATTCAAAATATAAAAACATTCAAATATATCAAAAATACCAAAAACATTTCAATTGTATCCATCATCCATGCTTTACATTACTACTATCATGCTAAGACTTATATTTGTTGTTTCATGCTATTGTATGTCAATTTTTATACATTATCATGCTTCACTTGATCTCTTTTGAGTGTGTGTAGTGACATCCATCTACTTTATTGCTTCACTCTACCCATTGATGGGGCATTCTTACTTCTACATTCAAGACACACATCAATATACATATCCACTAGGGCCATATTCTACATGACAACACCATTCAAGTTATGCCATTCCTACACTACAGAATCTGAGTTATCATATTGATGTATATTCCTTTCTAGATTACATAGATTACTATATCAACATTTCACTAATATTGAGTACTTGTGTATTTATTAGCATATACCTAGTCTTGTACCACACATGTTTTACATACTTTAACATTTGCTTTGATTAGTTAGATGTGATGTTGTTGAAAATAAGCCACACTCGAACCAATGATGGGATGGCCATAGAGAGTCCAGTAGCTCAGTTGGTAGAGCACTCCAGAAGCAAATGAAAGGTCCTAGGTTTGAGTCCTAACTAGTCCATATGAGTCATAGCTCATATGTGGTATCAGATCCAGGTTGGAAGCCTCAAGCACCAGCAGTGTGGCTTAAGGGGGTGTTAGAAATAAGCCACACCTAGACAGATGATGGGCTGGCCATAGAGAGACCAATAGCTCAGTTGGTAAAGCACTCTAGTATTAAATGGAAGGTCTTAGGTTTGAGTCCTAGCTGATACGTGATTAAATGGAAAGATCATAGATCGAAGTTTTTTAGCTTGTGTTTAAGCCTAGATTTATCTATTTTTGAAGCCATGGTATGATCATAAAAAAATTTAAGCTTCTCTTTCTGTAAAAAATAATTTATTCTACTTTTTCTTCTCTTAAAAGCCTAAAAATCTCATATCTATACAAATTTTTGATATTTTAAGCCTATTTTCATGTCATAGATCTAACTGAGAATCTTAAAATAGACTAAAAATATTTTTTTAAGCATTTAATTTTTTTTATATTTTCTTTTTTTTTTAACTAATAATCTCTATGAAGGTGGTTGAAAATCTTTAGTTGTAGATCTAACACGTATAGGAAGTTACAAACATTAAGAGAGCCAACAAGTGAGTGAATCGATGCTTGCAATTTTTTTTATAGCCTTTGTATGGCTTTATTTTAAAAAAACAATTGTATAGTAAATCTCTATTTTAGTCACTCCATTGGCTTAGTTTGACCATTTTCAAGTATTTTTTACCTTTATTTCACTTGATTTGGACACTTTTAGCTCATTTCAAATTTTTCTTTCTCCTCCTAAATATCATTTTTTAGCATGTGTGAGATAAAAATTAGTGAAAGATCAGATGTTGGGTAATAAATCTCAATTTTGTTTTTTCTATTTGCTTAGTTTGGCCATTTTCAAGCAATTTTGATATTTACTTTGTCTAATTTGGTCACCTACAGCGTTTTTTTAATTTTTTCTCTCCTTCCAAGCATCATGCTTCAGCTTTTATGGCCATAGAATAAGGAGAAAAATAGAAATCATGTATTTTCAGTCATTTTCTGAGAATTAAATGATTTCATGTTTTCTATAATATTTAAGCGTGTTGGAGCCATTTTCATACCCTAAAGAGCATCAAAAGGAAATCTAATTTTTTTTTACTTCTACCTGGATGCCATAATATGCCATAACAGTAGTAAGAATATTAAAATATTATTTTATAGTAAAAAAAATCATAGATCTGGGTCTATCAGTAGCCTTCGATGATAATTTGTAAGTGTTTTTAAGCTTTGGATCACTAAAAATGGATGTCTAGAGCTCCTACAATTCTTTTATGCTCTCCACATGTGTCATGCTTTTGTATAAAATGTGCTACACCAAGAAATTAATGGGTATGTTAAAGTTTTAATGAAAATATTTTAAAATAAAATATTTATTTAATTGGATTTATTCCATCAAGTAGTGGACCCCACTTAAGTTTTTTAAGAAATCTTTTTTTTTCCAAATTTTAAATAAATACTTGCATTTTATTATGAAAGTATTTAATTATAGTTTATTTATTTTTAAAAATAAAAATTAGAACAAAAAAAGATTAAACATAAGATATAAGTTAGTGTTTAGTGGATGAGTTGTAATTAGCCAATTTTTCATGCGAGGGTGGGCTCATGTGTGTTAACTTGTATTTTCCAAAAAAAGATTTAAAAAAATATTTAATTTTTTTTAATACATAAGACATAAGTTAGTGTTTAGTGGATGAGTTGTAATTAGCCAATTTTTCATGCAAGCACATGGTGGGCCCATGTGTGTTAACTTGTATCTTTCAAAAAAAGATTAAAAAAATATTTAATTTTTTTATACAATCACGAGATATTTATTTTACATGTATTTAATATCTTAATTTTTAAAAAAATTAAAATTATTTAAATCATGTAGCTTTCATGTGAAGTCTTGTATTAGACAAAGAGAAGTTTACTAGTATTTTTTGGAAAATATTTATAGATCCAAGGTCCTTAAATTAAATATCAATCCCTATATATTTTTTTTGATCAAAATTAATTAATATTTTTTTAAAATAATTAGTTAAAAAGTCTGGGTATTAGTCGTGTAAAATCTCACATGTGAAGCTTGCAACATTTTCAACACTTTTAACACCCTTGATTTGTCATATTCTTTGTCAAAGATGGTCATGTAACCAGTCAATATTTAAGTTTTTGTACCTTTCAGATACATTGAAATAGTATTTTATTTAATTTTAAACCTCCTACTATTGATTTTATAATAAATTATTCAAATAATGTAATTTGTGATACTATTTATAATACTTGTGATACTTACAACTTTCACCCTTGTTGTAATTATTTGTGTTTTTGAATTTTTTTACAATCAACTAAAGTGCCTAGTGTTATTTAAACACTAGAATATATATATTTATTACAAAATCATATTATAAATTTTGCTTTTTAAAACTTTTTTTTTAATTTAATATAAAATGCAAACTTGTACTGTCAACTTTAAAACAAAAGAAAAATATTCATGACTCAAATTATAATATGAAATTATTCTTAATAATATATGTAATTTTTGGTTAACTTACTATAAAATTATTAGTGAATTTATTGTATGTGCATCACATAACCTACTTGTTAAATTTAACATGCTTGATTACAAGCTTACATATATTTCTATTGAAGGTTGTGTTAAAGTTTGATCCAAAAATTGTGTGCAATAAAGCTAACCCCTATTTACAAATATCTTGTTGGCATTTTGATTTATCTAACTATTATTAAGATAGATATTTTATAATATGTGGTTGTTACTTCCAAATTCATGAAGGATCTATACTTGGATCATTAAAAATAGCAAAGCGAATACTTCGGTATATAAAAAAATTATAAACATTGGTTTATATATTTTTTTATTATACTAATTTATTTGGTTATTGTGATGCTAACCATACTATGATGAGTCTACCTCTGGATATATGTTTATGTTTGGTGTAGGTGATATCACTTGGAGCACTTCATGTGGAAGTTGTTAAAGAAGTCTTGTGGCTATAAGGCATGATAAAATAACATCGTGTGGAAGTTATTCATTATACCAACCTTCTTGGTGATAGTCAAAATTTTATAACTTCGATGAAAAATCTAATACAACACCAAGAAATTAAATCTTATGGAAGTTTATTCAATGCTAGACTTATAGAAGTTATCATTGAGGGGAAGTGTGCATGACAATGTCACTTCTTAAAAGCTATGTGGGTCATGTGTTTCCTTCTATTTATCTATACTTATTCTTATTTTATATAATTGTAATATATCACTTTATGTGATTTTAGTAAACTTCATATGGAAGTCTACATTGTACCCAACACATAGTAGCATGAAGGTCTTTATGTTATAAAAGACTCTAATATGTTTGGTTGATTATTCATGAGAAATTATGGGATGTATTCTCACTGTGGAATGTAATCTCACAGTCATGCTAGCCTAAACTTACTTTAAGTGGTTTAGGATAACATAGTGTAATTCCTTTAAAGATGCTTATGGGGACATAGAGCAAAACCTTTAGGTGTCTATGGATGTATAGTGTAATTCCTTTAAAAGTAACTATGTAATTGTAATTGCATAGTGTAATACCTTTGGGTTAGTGTAATTCCTCTAAAAGTGACTATGTAATTGTGGTTACATAGTGTAATACCTTTGGATATCTATAGTTGTATAGTGTAATTCCTTTAAAAGTGATTATGTGATTGTGATTACATAGTGTAATACATTTGGGTGTCTATAGTTAAATAATATAATACCTTTCGGTGACTATGTTTACATAGCATAATTCTTTTAAAGGTGACTATGGCATGATGAAGGATGTTTCCTTCAATTATTACCTCTTAAAACTCATCATATGGATGGTTCATGGAGTGTAAGTTTATCATGTTGTTACCTCCTAAAAATCACCATGTATCCCCACTTAATATTAAGGGAGAGTATTGGAATAATTCATGGTTAACTGGTATTATTTATGTACCCTTAATACATTAAATTACATTGGTTAAATAATAATATATTTTATTATTTATCATGAGTTTATCCTCATGTAAATAAATAATAAAATATATTAAATGACCTTTAGAAAGGTTGGAATCAATAATGTGGTGATTGGAAAAAGTCATTTATAATGGGAAAATTACTTTGCCTATATAATAAAGAGTTTATATTGTAAGATGTAATGAAAAAATAAGTGAGAAGAAGAAAGACTGTATTGGGTACTTGTTACTTTCTCATAATATGAATAATCTTTATGGATTTTTTTACCTCTTTGAAGGTTATTTAATATATTTTATTATTTATTTATATGAGGATAAACTCATGATAAATAATAAAATATATTATTATTTAACCAATGTAATTTAATGTATTAAGGGTACATAAATAATACCATTTAACCATTCATTGTTCCAATACATGTTTTCTCCTCTTGCTTAGCATAGTTTGTGTGATTGCATTTTTATTTTTTTCTTGTCTCATGTTTACACCTTAGAACATTTGTCAATGTCCTTTACTTCTAATCATGTGTGTGTCTTAGGACATTTAACAATACCCTTTACTTGGACTATTCCATGTGCATGTGGCCCTTGTGCCAACTTTGTTTGTTTCACTTGTATGTGTATGTGGCATTTGAATGTGCCTTCTATGCTTGCTTTCTAGTTTGAGTGACATGTGCTCATATCCCTTATTTACATGGCCCCTTGGCCAACCTTATATGCTTCTTGATTTATATGCTTGTTTCTTAATTGCTTGTCCATATTTGTAATGTCATGATCCATATCATGTATGTACCTTGCTTTCTTGGATGTCATGATGGACATCATGCTCCATCCCTCCTTGACAACTAAAAACTAATAAATAGCATCTAATATTTCTAGTTCTAGTATAATACTTTACACATTTATATACATTGTTATATATATCTAGGTATACCCTTATTGATCCAACACTCTCTCAATACAAAAATTTCTATATCTAGAGATATCTTGTCAAATATCATTGTTATATCATGTATCTATGTAGCTTAACACACTTGTAGGACTCTTTTATTTTGAGGTCAGTCATTACAGGTTCATCATTCCTACCCTGAAAAGAGGGGGGAAAAATAGAGTTTTTGTCATAGAGATTAAAGCTTTTAACAGTTGAAACAATAGCATTTA
Source organism: Torreya grandis (assembly GCA_037957365.1). Lineage (NCBI taxonomy): Eukaryota > Viridiplantae > Streptophyta > Pinopsida > Cupressales > Taxaceae > Torreya > Torreya grandis. Next base: position 192,606 of record JARHVA010001548.1, read on the forward strand.
GATCATCCAATTCAAAATCCAAAGGTCAAACTAGTCAAAACAAAGTAAGAAAATAGTGGCATTTATAGATTAACAACCAGTTTTAGCATAAGACAATAGCATTGAAAATGGATAGTATCACCAAACATAAGGTGACTTCATTTTGTCACTCCTATCTAGGTAGAAAAATTCTCAAGTTTTTTAAAAATAAGCAAATTGGTTCAAATATAGTTTGTGTACATCCAAATCAATCAAAATTAGTAGTTCAGTATAATTTTCTTAGAGAATCCAGATATAGGGGGTTACCATACATGTCATGATGGTTCCCACTTTCAATTTTAGATTAGGTAGTTGACATAACTTTCAGATTAAAATCCATGTTTTAGACATCAATGATTGGGGGTAATGTGCATAGCACATTGGTCTTTTTTTATTTTTGAGTTTAGTTTATTATTCAAGCATTATCAACAGTTACATGCATTACTCCATATGTAGGTGGTTGGCATCACTTTCAAGTTAAAATTTTATACAAGTTTAACATTTTGAGTACCCAAGTTCCTGAGTTGGCTTTCATATAATCCTAGTACATCAATTTTGAAGTGGCTCCCATACAAGTTTAACCTCCATCTTTTGAAATGGCCAAGAATGACTTAGTTTCTAGCATACATTTAGGCTATCCATGCCACATTGTCAAATTTATAGAACATCCATGGGCTCCATGAGCCATCTCATATGACATCTATTATATACTGGTATCACTTCATAGCTTCACTTCACAGGGTAACGATGGAGCCAAAGGGCCAACATTTCTACTCTTGAGCCACCTATTCAAAAATATTAGACACACAGTCTAGACATCGATTAACACACACATGATTCAATAACTTTACTTAGTTAATGATGATGGATCCAAAGGACCAGCATTTGTATTCTTGAGCCACCTTCTAGGGAATTGAGTACTCAATTTCATTTGTGATATTACTCTTGATTCAACACATACCTAGCATGATCTAACATCACAATAGGTTTTATATTGTTTCACGTACCTGGTGAGCTGTATTCATTCTTTTATCTTTCTCTTACTCAACTTTTGTATGTTCTTATTTTAGATATAGCGTATTTAGTAATAACTAACCTAATTTTATGTTTTTATTATAGATTCACACTTCACAGCATTCTCTCTTTATGCACATCCATCATCACACATCTTCATGAGCTTCTCCATTATAGGTAAGTTTTGGTATGATTTTTACTTTTTTTATCCTATTATTTCACTTTGTTGCATCATTAGAATAAAGGCGGGGAAATATATTCATATAAAATGTGAAATTGGATGACTTAAGCATGGCTAATGACACCCAATCCATAGGTTTCCTACTTACTTACACAACCCTTCTAGGCTATTCTTTCATTGATTCTCAGTCATTCATAGCCTTTCAAACTTAACCCTTACAAACTTAGGTAGCTCTTTCAATCCTAGTTTCATCCCCCCAGGTCTCATTCCCTTAGGAAAATAGTGCTCAACTTGGACAAGAGCGCTAGAACCCAAGGTGTCTTGATTTTGGTATTGTTGTCTAAGTTCATTTTTGGTCCTAACGGTTAGATTCTTTTGGATCCTTTTATTTTTTGGCCTAACACGAATTAATTTAACCCATGATAATTAATTCTCCTATAAAAGGCCATTCAAAGTCCATTTAGAAGGTTTGACACTCATTTAAAAGAGAGGAGCAAGAATACAATCAAGTACACTCAAGCACTCTTCCCTATTCTCTACATATAACCTTCCAAGATCATTTCAAGCTTATTCAAATCTTTATACCAGTCCCTAGCCATCTAAAGTATATCTAGTTTATCATCTAGTTGCATTTATCATACATAATTAGACCAAGCACTTCAATGGAAAAACTACATTAGCTTGATCCCTCCTTAGAGTATTGGTATGTAGGCAATGTGTCCACACACAGGGTGTGAAGTGATTCTAGCATATCCTTTACACACTAACCCCTTCTCTATATTTTCCAAGTTTCCATTCAATTTCAAGCACAAATATCTCATAGGGCTTTGAATATTTGAAATAGATGCACAACGAGCTCTGTAGACTTTTAAGCTTTGATCTTTCACTGATAGGGTAACATAGGCATGCCAAAAATAACTCAGAAAGCTTAGACCACCTAGAAAATAGCCCCAAAAAAGGATTATAGCATTAAACATCAAGGTGTCCCACTTTTTGTGCTCCTTTCCAATCCAAAATGGAACTTCAGGATCTAGTTTTTGATATTTTCCTAGTCCTACTCCTCTAGTATCAAATCTTGTCTCAGTTTAGATCATTTAGAATAAGCTAAGTTAGATTTATTTGATTTATTACTATATTTAAAAAAAGATAAAAATACAAATCTATTTACACAAATCATCATCTTAATTCTTGCATATTATTTATTGATGTACTTTCTCAGACCTATTTATTTAACTAAGAATAAAACCTCATTATTCTAAAAATAATAAAATAGTTTTCATCTTAATAACATGAACAATTTCATAGGTTTAGATATGTTTGGTATGTTGATCCAATATATAATTTGAGAAATATTTCACTAGGAACTCCTTTTTCTATGATTGTATTATAAATGCACAGCTTTGGTTGTGGTTGTATGAATTTGGAGATAACTCAACAAAGACAATAACTGGGTAATAAGAAAAATGGTATATATAATTTACATGAGAATTAAATGTGACCTATGAATATATTAGTGGAATTATGTTTTTTAAAATCTAACCTAAAATATGAACATGGATTCCATCGAGTGTTACCACTTCCATGTAGACTTCATTCACTGGCCCTTTTAATAAACTTTTTGGGAGAAAATTCATGTCCACACAACCTAATATATTTATTTACAATCAATCTCTAATACTATATGATTATCCTTATATATGTATGAGGGGAGTATGCATCCTCTAATAGAATCTTAAGGCCTTCCACCTCATACTATTATAGGGATAATAAATCTCTTTTGACCAATTAGAATTCATATTTCAACTCACATCTTTACACACAAGCTTATCACTTAGGTTAGAATTAGCTTTTGATATGACAAAAACTACCAATAATAAATTATCATATGATTATTATTTAATCACCTTTTCCTATAAATTTTACTAATAATAGACCAAATATATATATATATATATATATATATATATATGTAACATCACTCTATTGGAATCATTATAAATACAATTTTATTTATTTAGGGCCACCTTGATCCTAGTGACATACTTACCATGACAATGATACTCTTACATTACTATGACCATTTACAATAAATACTTAATTATTACCATTAACAATCATTTTTTCATTTTATAAAAACTTATTTGACCGTTAACATGGAATATTTGTTATTTAATTTATGACATTTTATGGTGTGTGGTATTATTCCTTGTGTGGGTGATAATAACTTTTAATGGATGGTACTATTAATTACATTTTACATAAAATTATTTACAACATTTCAACTAATGAGAATTAAAATTTGGAGGAAAAAACTTTGTGCTAGCATATTTCCACTCCTTAGCTTCTACTTCATCCTTAGAGTAGATTTTCACAAATAATTTCTATGCGAGTGCATGAAATATATGTATTTTGACATGATTGATCCATTTAATGATTAGAGTTCCATACATTAACTCAATTTTATGTCTCATTATCATGCACTACTACTATCATGTAGGGTCCCATCTATTTAGCAATGAGTTTACTATGCTTTCTCTTGTGATGTTGAGAATCATATGACATGACCAAGTCATTTACCTAAAATCGGGACCACCTAATCTTAGAATCAAAGTACTCCTTTTGTTTCATATTTTTATGGACAATGGTGTCCTTTTTTTTTGGTCACATTTCCTCTAAGAGATGAAGATGCACCAACCTATCATTTACAGACTCACCTTCATCCATCCTCTAGTTAATAAAAACTCCTAATGTTGAAACATCAAACTCAATGAGAAGGACATGATCAATTCCATGAGTAATATGAAAAGGAGAATAAACTACTTTTTATTTTAATGTGGCCCTATATTCCCATAATACTACATGAATCTACTTGTCTCATGTGTGTATCTGTAAATCTATATATTTTTCAAGAATATGGAAAAGTACATGATTTTTTCACTCCACCTATCTATTTGTGCTTAAATTATATGTTGTCAAATTCCTATGCTTAATACAAAACCTATTTACCAATGATGTCAGCACTTCATTGATGAAGTGACTAACTTTATCTATTATGATTTCTAGTGGGCAGCCAAACCTTGTAATAATGTGCTCATACAAGAACCTTGACACTCAATCCATAAAAGCTAATTTTAGAGGTTTGGCCTCAACACACTCAGTCAAGTAGTATGTGGAAACTATAGTGTACTTGTTTCTTCATGGTGTAGGAGGTAGTAGACCCACAATTCCCATTCCCCACTTTTCTAATGGATGGAGTGGCATAATAAGACACAATGGTGAAACAATCCTAGAAAAGTGTTTACCAATGACAACCTACATTAAGTATTATCCATGCCATTATATGCCCAAAAAAGTGACCTCCACAAGGTACCATCATGAAAGCCTTCAATCATATACCTTCTCTTTCTTGACTAACTACTCTCCTATATTTTCCTTCATCTCCAACCCAATACAAGAATCCATGTGCAATTGAATATGAACTAATTACTTGGGTGATGTTCATATTTTTATTTACACTAGCACCATAAAATAACTTAAAATAATTAAAATAATTCCATATATCTACATACTTCCTTGGAAATGTACAATGGCTAATAAAGTTACATCCAAAAATTCAAGACAAACACACACCATCATAGGATCGATAAATTGCATCTGCATTGACATGCTTCTTTCATGGCCTATCCACAATATTAAATTCATACTGTTGTATAAAAATTATCCATCGTTTTATCTTTTTTGATGGGATAGAGTTACTTATAATGTATTTTAAAGCCTTAGGATCTATTATAACTAAAAAATTTACCCTAGAAAATAACTCCTAAATTTATTCACAATAAAAATATCGCTAAAGTCTCTTTCTCATTTACAATATATTTTAACTCATCAATACTCATTTTCCTACTCTCGAAGTAGAATGGGTGATCATCCTCATTCTCATCCCTTTGGCTCTGTGTGCTTCCTAATGTTTCATCAAAAACATGAGTATGCACAATGAACATATTTTTTTGATCTAGATTTTTCAAAATAGTTGAAGTAACCAAGACTTACTTAATATGCTCAAAATATTTGATTGCATTTTGCTCTAGTTCATAGGTAATATCTTTATTTAATAACCAATTTAATGATTGTGCAATTTTTTAAAAGTTCATAATGAACCTTATATAATATCCAATATTTCCTACAAATGATCTTAGTTTACTTCTATTCATGGGAAATAATAATTACTTAATATTTGAAATCTCTTATGAACCAATAATGATACCATCTCTAGATACAACATGTTATAAAAATACACCTTTAGAGCATCCAAACACACACCTTTTGAGATTAAATGAGGTTTGGGCCTTATCCAACATTTGAAAAGCTTTCACCATCTAACACAATTGATTAACCTCATTTCCATAAATGCAAAATTATCAATAAATACCTTGATAAAGATTTAAATATAGGGTTTAAATACCCTATTCATTAAGTGTTGGAAGGATTCAAGTGCATTAAATGATCCAAATGGCATGAATCTATGATAAAATTCTATCTAATAAGTGGTGAGCATGGTTTTTAGCTAATCCTTATCAACTATGAAAACCTAGTTGTACCCATTATAGCTATAAAAAAACTCTATAACACTCATTCCCAGTTACCTCATCCAAGATCTAGTTAGAGAAGGGAAGACGGTAGTGGTCCTTATTTGTTACCTTGTTAATTTTTATATATTATATGCAAATGTGAAACTTTACATTCTTATTATTTGTTACCATAATAGGAGAGACCCATTCTAAGTTTTCTACCTGACTTAGGAAAATTAGGATTCATTTTAATAGGCATTTTCATGACTAGTTTTGCATAATCTCTTAATGAAATAGTGTTATATCTAACTAACTTGGTGAAGTTCCTTATAATAAAAAGTGAAGAAATTCATATACCTTTAAAATATATGAATATAGTATTCACTTTCCTCCTCTATAACATATTTGATTTGTAGCTATTATGGACACTATTTGAACTCTTTTTCAATAAAATGTATGGGTGTATCAACATACAAGGTTTGAAGGATGTCCATGACTGACATGTCCAAATCATTGGTACTAGAATAATTAGAGGATGTTCATTCATCACTCTCATTTTTTGATTCCTCATGTCCTCTAGTATGAATTTGAGGAGCCACATTTATTTTCACCTTCCCATTGCCATGACCAAGTGTCATGAACCCCTCAATCCTATAATTACTTTCATGGAATCTTCTCAATCATGATCTTTCTAAAAACAAATATGTATTAAATAGTGTCATCATTTATCACATAAAATTCAACTACACATACAACACCTATGACAAAAATTTCTATATTTGAAACAATACCATGTGGTTTTGTTTTTCATTTATTAAAACTTCTTAAAATTAATGCCAAAGGGAGATCAAGCTTCAAACCCAACATGTTTATTAAAAATTTAGTCATAATATTAATTATATCTCCACCATAACCTATAACATCAAATAAATAAATACCATTTCTCAATACCTCAGCTTGCAGAGCATATGGATCCACCTTTGTCTTCAAAACTAGGACTTCAACATGATTCCTTCATCTAGCACCAATTTCACTTCAAAACTCCCACATCTTTACTAAATATAAAGTAATAAGCTAGCCATATGTGATATTATTAGTATTCTTGGAGAGGTATTTAATAATGAAAAATGGTTTTTTTCCCCGTGATATTAGAAAATATTACACTCCCAATGTTCTTCTTATATGTTTCTTGCAAGTATCTTCTTTCATTTTTTGTAGCTCTCTATTATCTTGATTATTTATTTCCTTGATTTTATTTTACTAACATATCTACTTGATCATTTTTTAGTCCTATCAATAAAATAAATTACATTAATATATGTGATTTACCCTTATCATTATCTTTTATTCAAGAGGTAGATGCTCTATTTGGATAATTTGACTTGTATTGTCCTTTCTCCCTACACTCATAATATATAATTTAGGACAAAAAATTTCTTGGACCCATATCACCCCATTCAGAGCATTGGGAACTCAAATCATTCCATTAAAGAAAGTAAATAATAAATTGTCATATTTTCTTAATTAAAACATCATACTCACTTGATGTAATAGGAGAGAAAGAAGTGATTATTGTTAAAGGTTAGGGTGCCTGGGCCAAGGGTGTTGGCACAACCTAAATCTTGGTAAAAACATATTTTGGTTCCTCCTCCATGATTTCTTCTTGTCTTATATAAATGTCATTTGTTTACTCAAGGTTTGTTGGCCATTAACTGATGGTACTTCACATGTTGCCTAATTTATGTCTTCATCCCTTGAATGAAGTTTTTTCATGATAGGTTGTCCACACCAATAATTTAGTCTTCTACCAATCATTATTTCTAAATTTGGGTGTTCATTTTGCTTCTCAGCTTCAAAACATGTGCATGGTAATCCTAATTTTTTTCCTTTTCTCTTTGGACCAACTTTGTGATGTTTATTGTGAGATCTAAATATTTTTGTTGTGCACCAAATTCTAGAAGAAAACTCTCATGAAGCAAATCCTATGAAATTTAACATTATTATTTGATGTCTCAAACCACCTATCCACTGAACCATCTAAAAATGTATGAATAAAGTCTAGACATTGTCCTTTATTATAAGCCCATTAAAAATACAATATATTTTAATTTATTAAATGAAGGAAAGAGCATTTTCATTAGATTGGGGTAAAAAAAAGGTATCGTATCCATCCTCTGTTAAATATAGTCTTTTAAAAATTATAAAAATCTTAGCTTGCGATTCAATCCAATTACATATCATCCAAGTGCTTAACACTACATTTTTGGTGGTAAAATAACCACAACAATTTACTATACCAACGATACAAGAGAATATGACTTGATTTTTTTATTTTCCTCTCTATTTTTTTCTTTTTCTTTTTATTTTTACAATAGTGGTGAATATTATAATGACCACAACAAACAAAAAATAGATTGACCAAGATAAAAAGTGAAAATAAGAATAACCAGAGTAAAAATTGAATTTATCATGTTAAACACTATTCATGATAAAAAAATTGAAATGATTGTGATAAAAATTAAATTTATTATAATAAAATTGAAAGACCATGGTGAAAGTTGAAATTAATATGGTAAACACTATGAAAGGTTTAAATTAAATTGCAAAATTAAGACTAGATTGACTATGAGAAACACTTATTCATGGTAAGAATAATATTACCACAAAAACAACTATATAGTGATTTGAAAAAAAAACTGAAACCACCACCACTGGGGAATTGTATCGACAATAGAACTAAAATGTTGACCTAATCCAACACTCAAATGATATTTTATCTATAACTCGTGCTATAATTTTATTAGTAATGCATAGCTTTAGTTGTGTGGTGTGAATCTAGAGACAACTCCATAAACATAATGCATGGATAATAGGGAAAATGGTACAAATTATCTATACAATAATTAAATGTAATCAATAACTATATTAATATAATTATATGTGTTACAATCTCACCCAAAAGGTGAACCTGACTTCTATTGAGTGTTACTTCCCTTATGTGGACTTTGCTCACTAGCCCTTTCAACAATATTTTTAGGAAAAACTTCACATTCACACAACTCAATAGCTTTATTGACCCTCTATTTCTAAGACTATGGGATTATCATTTTGTGTGTATAAGGCGGCATGCATCATTTTTTATAATCACAAGGCCTTCCACTTCCTCTCAAAATATGATGAGAAATCTCCTCTAACTAATTGGAATAAATATTTAAACTCACATCTTTACACATAGACTTATCACTTGGGATAGGATTATTTTTTGACATGGCACAACTTACCAATAATAAATTATTATAGGATTTGGACATAATCTATTTTTCTTAGCATTTATTTTAATTATAAATAAAATATTTTAAACTATATATGACATCATTATTTTGGAATCATTAAAAATATAATATTATTTATTTATGACCAACTTGACCCTAATGACCTACATACCATAACAGTGATAATTTGACATTATTATGACTATTTATGAAAAATAATTGATTTTTACCATTGACCATCATTTTCAATATTTTCTAATCTACTTTGACCATTATGATAGAATATTTACTATTTAATTTATGACATTCTATGGTGTGTCATTATTCCTTGATAGACACTGATAACTTGTAATGGACATTACAATTAATTACATTTTACATAAAATTATTTATAATATTTCAATAAATGAGAATTAAATTTTGGATGAGAATTAAATTTTGGAAGAATATTTTTATGCTAACAAGGATTCATATTGGGGTTACTATAAAACCACTAACGAAAACTAATTGCATAAGTTTTAGTTCTCCTTTATTGGTTTTAGTAGGTCATTGATGGTTTGGGATCTTATCTAAATGCACATATATTTTGTATGTATTACAAGTACACATGAGTTTTTGTAGGAGCTTTAAGAATAAGAAAATTTGTATCCACCATTTTCTTGTTTTACTTTGATATGTATGCATGCATAGACATCAAAATAGGGTATTATGTAGACATATAAAATGGTTTCATGGAATTTATTAGTTATATTATATAAATAATTTAGCACCCTTGTTATGTTAGGTTATTTTGGTTTAAATTTGGAAATATAGGTTCTCTTGTTGACTTACATTGTGTTAATCCTCCTCTTGTGCATTTCCTATGTTATCTTAACTTGTATTCAAAATACTTTTCAAGCAGGTCCCAACACTAGCACCCATGCTTGCATACTCGTCTAACTACCCATCCTGACTTCCCATTCTCTCCACCCCTCTTATTTAGGTTCCAGTCATTAAATAATAACTTTTGAGAGAGAGAGAGAGAGAGAGAGAGAGAGAGAGAGAGAGAGAGAGAGAGAGAGAATGTATATGTGTGTATATATAAACATAAACACATGATGTAATGTTTCCTTTTTCTATTATAAATTATATTAAAATTTGAAAAATAATATTGAACAAATAATTTTCATGAAAAAAACATGATAATCAAGACCAATTATCAAATTTAGGCCCATATCACCCACATTAGACATAGGACATTGCATATATAAAGTGCCATTATTCACTTTAAAATATAAAATATCATAATAAGCATAGATTATCAAGTTAAAAACCCACTAATTTGAAATCATATGTGGGTCCTTCCACAGGGGCTCATTGCATTGAGGGAGCTTAATTCATGTAATATTATCTATCCTATCTTACCGCTAACCTATCTTGCATCAATTTTTCAAAGTGACTCAATGGTTATTTCTAAGCCATTCAAATTTTTTTGACTTGGGTTGTATTGTTCATTACATCCAATGTGAACTCTACACTTTTGCATTGAATTTTAGCATAATATTACCTTAGTTATAGTTATCAATATGTATTGCTTTTTTTGGTACCTAGTTCTTTATGTTTCCACAATTTTAGTAATTTGTATCAAAATTTTAGAAGATTTGAAAAAATAAATTCCTTTCATTAGTTAAATTCTTAAACACAATTTATCAATTGATTACAACTCATATTACATAAGAGAAAATAAACAAACATTTTTATGAATTTTTGGAAAAGTGTGTTTGATGGAGTCATGATGAGGGGTATTAATGAAGAGATGCCTTAGAATATGCAATGTTTAAAATTACACAATGAAAATAATGTAATGAAATGCAAAGACAAAAAAACTTAGCTCTTTATTATATTTAAATCATTGAAAATACATCTTACACACACAATGACATTAACATGACAATCTCAAATGAGATGTCTTACAACAGATTATCATATTTATGCTTGACAACTCATGGTATTTTAAAATATAACCCTCTCATAAAATATTTGCTATAATTTATATCCTTAATCTTGTTGACTAGTTGGCTCAACCATAGAGCCATGTTTATGCAGGCACAAGACCCACCTACTTGAAATAATAATCAACAACCCACAAACATCATTAAATATTTGTAACACATTATTATAGACTTCAAATATTAAATGTTCATTATAGTTCCAATCCGCCTTAGCACATCACAACGTATGACAACATGATGAATCACATCACAAAGTGACATTAAATGAATCCACAACTTTTCATGATTCAAGGAATTAAATGCAAATGATTAGGAACTGTAATGTCTCTTCACCCATAACACATCATAAGAACAAATGTGCTTAGAACAAGTTGGAATAAGAAAAATCACATAGAAGTCACAATATCATAAGGCTAAGTCATAACATATTAAAACCAAAGGATGTAAGGAAGACTCCTTGCATAATGATCTTCATTTTCACACTATTACACAATAACATTTTACACAAGACATTGTAAGCTTGCGCACTTGTAAGGAAGACTTCTCAAATGATTACAAACTATAACTAGAACAATGCACACCATAAATACATACAAAATAATAAAGAAAAAATATGCACATACAAATGGTGCACAAAACATTATAAAGGATTAGTGAACATGTAAAGGTGACACAAAACAACATAAAAAAACTTACACACAAATCAAGACTTGAATAAAACTATAAAAATATTTATTTTTTGACTTAAGCATTAGACTAAGTGTTTTTCAATGACGTAGGATTACAAGTGAACCTAGATACTTTTAAATCAATGTTTTTGAAGTATTCAATGTTAGGACATTATTAATATTTATATTTTACTCTACATTTATTTAATATTGATATCTAAATCATGTGTAACAATGACTGATCAAACAAAACATTGAATCATGATTCATCAATATTCCCAAAATAAATATACCTACAATCATTACTAAAAAATAAGAGTTTACCCAATTGTTTCCAAAATATCTTAGAAATCCATGAGAGAGAAATTTACTCTCTCCATAATCTTCCTTATACAATGGCAACAAACACTAAAAATTTGAGAACAATCACACCCTCGACGGTGAAAACTAATAAAATAGAAAATGAAACTAGAACCAAAGTTTTTCTACTCTTGGAGGATTTTTTCCTAATTGAATATGCCTTTAAGAGATGAATACCAAAGTATTGGGGACTAGCAAGAGTATTTTAAAAGTATTTAGTACATTTTACATAAATCTTAAAATTATTTTAAAAGTATTTAGTAAATTTTACATAAATATTAAAATTTAGTAAGCTTTATTTTGTTAGAACTAGATCCGTATTCCCCATTTGGATGATCTCCAAGGCCCCAACTCTCCCCAATTCTCCATTGGTGACGATTTTCAGCTATCATTTAAAGAAACAACTTAGATTAGTGGGTCCAATAGTGGTCGTTGAGGTCAATATAGTGTGTTTTCATTAATAGGGATTGTTATTTTTATTTTTTTTAATGTTATTTATATGGGTGAGTTATTTGTTTGGATCCATGTCTTCTCTATCTTATTTAGGACTTGTCATGGTACTCATTGTCCCTGTTATTTATGAAATATATGAAGGTGGGGTTTTATATTTTAAAAAATAAAATTTTATTTGCTAAAAATTAAGAAAGATTTTTCATTTTACTTTTTTCCATCATTTTCAACCTATTGAAATTTAAAAAACGTATATTTTTTTGAAATATATGGAAGTAATGTACTTATTTATAAGTATTAATGTTCCAAAGGTTTTATTTATTTATTTATTTTATATTTTATTATTTTTGTAGGGATTTTTTATAAATTTTGATTAATTTGTTTTGTTTGTTTTTTTTTTTTCCAACCCATGTCAATTTTTTAACAATATTCATTTTTTATATTGATTGTCATTTTTAAGTATAGCATTTATGGTTGAAGCATTTTTTCAAACATTTATAGTATTCTCAATTTATTTCACTGAGTGGAATGTCTTTAAAATAGCATGTAATAGTACAAACCATATATTTCATGGGAGCTACAAAAATATTTTTGAAATGTTACAGTCACGAAAAAAATAATTTTGAGGGATGATTTCTTACATAAACATACCCATTAGCTTTTTAAGAAACTTCATAATCTCTAACGTTTCTATAAAACTATTACTATATGCTGAAATAAATTTTATAAATTCTAGAGCCATATCATTTCCTTCAATAGATTCATTACATTCATTTACTAGCAGTTAATTACCTTTTTCTTGCTTCCTGATTTTATTCAAAGCATGTATATGTTATTTGCCTAGTAAATTTTATCTTCAACTATCAATTGATCTTTCACTAAGTAAATGTGTGTCACATCATATGTGTATGAAGAGTATTAAATAATAATCTTATTGTTGATTTTTTACTATTAAATCTTCCAATTGTAATGCTCTTATGTATCTTTGGGTCTCATTGAAAAACCTTCTAACATTAAGGGTACCTCTAAAGTAATTTTTTTAATAAAGAGATATGTAATACCCAAAATTATTAATATATGTCATATTTGGGTGGAATTTACACATTTTACATAATCTTAAGACATATTTTTATAATTATTAATTAGCATTAGTTAAATACTAAATAAACATAAAGTAACGTAAGTTTTCTTAACAAAAGATATTAGCAATTTGGATCCAATTCAAACCAAACATGAGAAAACGTTGAATGACATTCATCGCCATAGGTTGATGTAAGGTATATGTCACTGCATGCATTTTCTAAAAGATTTTATCAAAATATATTTTTTGTCATGTGCCAACAAAAAACCTACACCATCCAAGGTTATACATTATAACGTAAGAAACTAACTATAAACTAACATTAAACTATCATAAAGTGAACATAAATCTTCTTATTCAACTTAATACAACTAGTAACAATTATGCATCGTTAGACAAAATTCATAAGATATTATCAATTATATAATAGTGTTTTTAACTTGCGACATATAAAATGCATACAAATAACATCACAAGGATTATCAGTATTAAGTAGCTAACATTTGCCTAACATTAAACTCACATAAATCTTCTTCTTCAAAATACAACTAGGAAAAATTAAACAGTAGTAGAAAACACTCATAACAAAGTAGCAATTATACACTAATTATATAACACTAGTAAATGTATATTAACTTGTATTAAAATATAAATAATTAATAAATAACATCATAGGTTTTGTATCTAAGAGTAGCTTATAGATTGAAACCCCTTAGAGACATCCTTTCATCAGTATTAAATATCAAATGATAAAAAGTGAGATAATTTCACCAAACATAATAGGGTTTGTTTCTAAAAGTTGCTTAAAGGTTGAACCTACTTGGAATAATCCTTTCATTAGTATTATGTAAGTATCAAGCATAAAATTAAAAAAATAATAACCAAATAACCAGCCAACCATTATCCAAAACCTATTGTGACCAAGCTACAACCAACCACAACTAATAATTAACCAACCCACAACTAACAATACCTAACTTGTAAAAAATAAAATCTATACCAAAATGAATGAACATCATCACGGGGGGTGACTACAAGACCAAACTACATGTTAAATCTATACTGACAACCCTTGGAGACACCCTTTTCATAATAATTAATTAATTATCATAATATTAAACCTAAATAAGCATAAAAGACAACAAGTTTATTTGATAAAGTAAATTAATAAATTCATCCAATTAGAGTAGAATTAGTATGAAACTCATCACCACATGTACTCATGTAGGATGTTTGTCATTTTATGTCATTGAATACTTGAAGTCATCTAAGGTTTGATTCAATTTCCCTTC